>OY282643.1:48126114-48423614 GCA_958299015.1 Tetanocera ferruginea | reverse complement strand
CTGTTGAAATTTTTAGACTTCGTTGATATTGAAATCCAACAATTATGTGCTCCAAAGCAGAACATCACTTAAGCCGACTCAAGATAGAATTGAATTGTGTCACATACCCACCTAATTTGATGTTTCTATCGTGATTCAAGGCAAAGAGCAAAAAGCTTCTATACAACTTATAAGGCAATTAAAAAAATTTTAAGCCAGACTTATCGAAATTTTAAACTCAGAACTAAGCTTGCTTCTTATCGCTTATCTCTATACCAAATTATATACATTGAGTTATGACTCAAGTTCAGCACACTCATTGAAATAATGTTTCACTTAAGTGCATAGCGAGTTTTTTGAGATACGCCTCCAAATTAGGTTTTTAACTTCAATGATAACAAAAATACTTTGTTAACTATGTCACTAAAACTGTGCTGATTAATGTACAATAAATTTTTCTCCTGTCCTCTTTTAATTGGAACACTATAATAAGTCCACTGCTTTAACTTGTGTACGGCTATTCACTTCTCATACATTTTTTTTAAGGAATTACTTAAATTAAGAAATTTTTCCAAAATAAAAAAAAAATAATGTGATGCATCATTTACTTCCTAAATTAACTCTTTTTCTATAAGAAAACATAGAAAAACATGTTTTTTAACAATGAAAAATAAATCCTATAACATCATGAGAAAAATAAGATTTCGAGTTCGTAAAATATGATAAAAGAACTGCAAAATATATAATAATCGAATTGTCGAAATAAGTAATAGCCGATACACATTGACTGCAACATGCGACGAACAACAAATGTCAAAAAATAAAACGCGTGTTTTCTTATGTAAATGTAATTTTTGCCTGCGGCATGACAAAGAGAGGATGCGACGACAAATGTTGCGGCCGCAGACTTCAATCTATTTCTAAATTAAAAGACGACAAAAGAGGACTACGAAGTTTGTTTACGTTTATGTTTTAATAATATGCAAGTTAGCTGTGCGTTTTCCGTTGTGTGAGTTTTGTGATTATTTTTTTGTTTAATATAGTTTTAAAGTAAGTTAATAAATTGAATAAAATGCATTAGAAATACAGAAAAACCGATTGTTGCTGTTTTAATTATAATCTGTCGTCGAGAACACTGCGACAATTTTCTCTGACGATTACTTTTCGTTTTTTCGGTGGACGCATGTTGCAGTCAATGTGCAAAGCACTACAAATAAGATAGCTACAGGGCTGAGTGCCGAAAGTCAGAATTGTCAAAAAAATAAATAGTGCGACAAAAGAGATATCAAATAATTTGTATTTATTTTGACAATTCTGACTCTGAGAGAGAGAAGATTGATAGCCCTGCAGCTAGCTTTTTCATTCTACAATGGTTAGGTCTAGAACAGATACTGTATCTCGCATAAAATTATATCTTGGGTTAGGACAATAAATTTCTAACTTTTCTTATGCATCGAAATCGAAATGGTACAATATGTTTTTTTTTAAATTAAAAACTGTTCCCATTATTGTTACAGTATACAAACAGATTTAAAATTTTAAATTGCAGCTCTGACGAAAACTTTTTAGTTTTTATCTTAAATTAACTTGTTTCAAGTTACTGTAAAAATTTGCTTTTCAGTAAAGCAAATTGGACGCCAGAAAAAAGCTTCTTCTACCGTGTCAGTCGTTTTCGATCTGTTGATTTAAGGGATTTGACAAGTGGAGAAACAAAAATGCGAACGTATGACGCACGCTTATCCATTGTTCCGCGGCTTTTACAATGTTTACCTATTGATTTTATCAATAAAATGTTTAACAAATGTCACAAATCTTTAATAAAGATTTGTTGGCTTAAAAGCGATTTCAGATATTTTACTTTTCTTTGTAATCCTAGATTTTCTTTCTAATTCATTCTCTTCGTTTTGTTACTTTTCATATATGATGAAAAAACCTTTCAATATCATGACCACATCGTGTTCATTTCATTAAGCTTCTTTGCATTCAATTCATAAATTAATGGCAACCGATTTAAAACTAAAGAAATCCAATCAACTGAGAAGAATTGAAGTGAGGTGTTGAAAATAACTTATCACATCTATTATCAAGTATTGAAAGGCGTTTAAGACTTGACAATTTGTAAACATTATCAAAAGCATAACAATGGTTTTCAAGCAGATATGCATTTCTAGCCAACTTAATCAATTTGTTGTCAATGATTGATTGCTGTGATTGTCTTAATGAATACAATTTTTGTTTTCTATTTTGCTTTTACACTTTCGTGCAATCAATGAAAAGTAAGATATTAATAAAAAAAAAAAAAACACAAAGGGAGAATAAAAATTGTGTCACTTTGCGTTACAAGTGCAAAAATGGGCCAATGTGCAATTCACGTCTACCTCCCATACGATGTAATTTTATCAAAAAGGTAAAATTCCTTTAAATTCAATACTAATTAATCACAAAAGCACACAAACTGTGATATCAAATATGCACACCGATTTTAAAAATAATCCAAATCCTATCACCCATAAAAATTGACGTCATCAAAGTATCAAAACAGTCATTAATTACAAAAAGGAGTGATGACGGCCGATCAGCAAACTTGATTTATATTAAAATCACATTTTTTGTTAGATAGTAATTCAAACTCGGGTCTGCCGAGATTTCAAATTCTCAACGGCCATGACTGATTATTTATATTTCCATTTCTCATATTCATAATTCTATTCATATTCATATTCATATTCATATTCATATTCATATTTATATTCATATTCATATTCATATTCATATTCATATTCATATTCATATTCATATTCATATTCATATTCATATTCATATTCATATTCATATTCATATTCATATTCATATTCATATTCATATTCATATTCATATTCATATTCATATTCATATTCATATTCATATTCATATTCATATTCATATTCATATTCATATTCATATTCATATTCATATTCATATTCATATTCATATTCATATTCATATTCATATTCATATTCATATTCATATTCATATTCATATTCATATTCATATTCATATTCATATTCATATTCATATTCATATTCATATTCATTTTCATATTCATATTCATATTCATATTCATATTCATATTCATATTCATATTCATATTCATATTCATATTCATATTCATCATATTCATATTCATATTCATATTCATATTCATATTCATATTCATATTCATATTCATATTCATATTCATATTCATATTCATATTCATATTCATATTCATATTCATATTCATATTCATATTCATATTCATATTCATATTCATATTCATATTCATATTCATATTCATATTCATATTCATATTCATATTCATATTCATATTCATATTCATATTCATATTCATATTCATATTCATATTCATATTCATATTCATATTCATATTCATATTCATATTCATATTCATATTCATATTCATATTCATATTCATATTCATATTCATATTCATATTCATATTCATATTCATATTCATATTCATATTCATATTCATATTCATATTCATATTCATATTCATATTCATATTCATATTCATATTCATATTCATATTCATATTCATATTCATATTCATATTCATATTCATATTCATATTCATATTCATATTCATATTCATATTCATATTCATATTCATATTCATATTCATATTCATATTCATATTCATATTCATATTCATATTCATATTCATATTCATATTCATATTCATATTCATATTCATATTCATATTCATATTCATATTCATATTCATATTCATATTCATATTCATATTCATATTCATATTCATATTCATATTCATATTCATATTCATATTCATATTCATATTCATATTCATATTCATATTCATATTCATATTCATATTCATATTCATATTCATATTCATATTCATATTCATATTCATATTCATATTCATATTCATATTCATATTCATATTCATATTCATATTCATATTCATATTCATATTCATATTCATATTCATATTCATATTCATATTCATATTCATATTCATATTCATATTCATATTCATATTCATATTCATATTCATATTCATATTCATATTCATATTCATATTCATATTCATATTCATATTCATATTCATATTCATATTCATATTCATATTCATATTCATATTCATATTCATATTCATATTCATATTCATATTCATATTCATATTCATATTCATATTCATATTCATATTCATATTCATATTCATATTCATATTCATATTCATATTCATATTCATATTCATATTCATATTCATATTCATATTCATATTCATATTCATATTCATATTCATATTCATATTCATATTCATATTCATATTCATATTCATATTCATATTCATATTCATATTCATATTCATATTCATATTCATATTCATATTCATATTCATATTCATATTCATATTCATATTCATATTCATATTCATATTCATATTCATATTCATATTCATATTCATATTCATATTCATATTCATATTCATATTCATATTCATATTCATATTCATATTCATATTCATATTCATATTCATATTCATATTCATATTCATATTCATATTCATATTCATATTCATATTCATATTCATATTCATATTCATATTCATATTCATATTCATATTCATATTCATATTCATATTCATATTCATATTCATATTCATATTCATATTCATATTCATATTCATATTCATATTCATATTCATATTCATATTCATATTCATATTCATATTCATATTCATATTCATATTCATATTCATATTCATATTCATATTTATATTCATATTCATATTCATATTCATATTCATATTCATATTCATATTCATATTCATATTCATATTCATATTCATATTCATATTCATACCGTTATTTGGACTCAGATCTGTGTGTCCATCCAGGAAGTGAAACACGCTCACATAAGACTTATTTATAAGCACTTTATGAGCTCATAAATTGGAGTATTCATATACTCTTAAGATGCTTATTATTCCAATAAACATTGTGACGATGGGTAATTCGTTGACGAATCGCTTGTAAAAAGTTTTATCGCATTATTTTCGAATAGTTTGGTTTTTTCTGAACCAGAAATTGGCTGGATGCTTAGAGAAAGCACCGTTTAAAAGTGCTTTGTTAAATAGTCTTTAAGATGTTTTTAGCCTTTCCCAAATTTGTTATTTCCACTCATTATATTCTTTTTTCATTTCAGGTTCTTCCCAACAAACAAAATGATTAACTTATGATAGCGTGTATGAATCACTTTCTCGTACATTTCATTCAATAGCAATTATCATATACAATTCACGTATAATATTGTAAACGGGAGAAATTCCCCCTTCTTTAACGAATCGTTCAAATCGACAAAAACAATTCGTGAACGAGTCGCCAAACCTTAGAAAATTAATTCGTTAACGAATCTTCATGTTTAAAAGAAGCTATTGATAATGAATCGTAAAAGAAGGAATTCATTAACATATCGTCAAATTAAAAAAAAAAAACAATTCTTTAACGAATCACTTTCTTTAAAGAACTGAACACTTTGTTGAACGAAAGATTTTAATATTGCAACAAAATATTCAGCATCACCATAGGAGAATTTGTCTGTGATGGTCTGCAAGTGCTTTCTTTAAACATACAGCTAACCTCTGATTCTGACAAAACCAGACTATTCAAAAATAATACGAAAAAGCTATTTACAAGCGATTCCTCAACGAGTCACCCCTTGCCACAATGTTTTTTGGGTTGCTATCGATTTAAAATTTTTTCTTTTTGCTTTTTGAACTTTGGTGATTCGTTAAAGAATTGCTTCTATTAAATTTGACGATTTAATAATGAATTGCTTATATTAAAATTAACGATTTGTTAACGAATTGCTTCTTTTAAATATGAAGATTCGTTAACATATTAATAATCTAAGGTTTGACGACTCATTCACGAATAGCTTTTTTCAGTTTAACGATTCGTTAACGAAGGAGAAATTTCTGCCGTTCACGATAATTTAAATGAGTTGTATATGATTATTACTATTGAATGACATGTACGAGAAAGCGAATAAATAAATCATTTTGTTTATGGGGATTAGTCGGAAAAGCATCATAATTTTCTTTTTTTGTAAGTGTCACATATGACTCTTAAATATTAATCTTAAAACATTTCGAAAACACTTATAACTCTGACTCTTAAAATAAGCATGCTTTAGACTTTAATAAGAATCCTATAAGGGTCTTATATGAGTATATTTCGTATTCGAATCTGTGTGCCCTTCTAGGAAGGCAAACACGCTTATATCGAAGTCTCTTCTGAGTGCTCAGACTCATAGCTATGAGTCTTAAAAGTGTCATAAAAGACATATAATGTTTGCTGGAACGGGTCCCTGAGAAAAAAATGAACATGTTTTAACTCAGGCCGAGAAAAATTTAAGATAATATCTTTGGAAGGGCTTAACAACTGGTGCTAGCAGGACATTTTGTCAATACAGATGCTGTATAGTGGCCATAGAGGGCGTTTTCAAAAAAAACTAGTCTCAGGATTTACGGCCACTCCTCAGCATCTATACGGCCAAAAACTCCTGCAAGCCATTTTAAAACTTTTTCTTAAATGTTGTATTGTTCAGCCGGTGTGCGAAGATTGTAAAAAAGTTTTAATAATTTCCTCCTTCTGATCATTCCGTTTTTACAGGGTTGACCACACTTTTATAAACATAAGATTGTATAACTGGCAGAGTAGATGCTTCTATTCTTTTTCATGGCTGATGAATCCAACCGTGGTTGGTGGCTGGATTCACCAACACGTGATATCTCGTAAAGCAATAAGTCGTAATTTTCAATAGATAAATTGCAGAACTCCAGAAAATTCAAGGTTTTTTGGAATGCTTAAAACCTGATGTGAACTTGAAACTACATAACTTTGAGAACATTCGTTTTGTTTTATCTAACGAAAACACCTTTAAAGTTGCTTTAATTTGAACAAACTTTTATTGAACTGAAATATCCACCCTTTGTACGACTCAACAATGCATGTCCGCTGTATCACACACATAGTTGGCACCCTCTTTTTGTCATTTAATTCAAATGCTTTTCATGCCGTGATCATCCTCAAGAGAATATTTTGTTTTAAGGGTTTGATTTTTATATGAGTTTTAATTTTTGGCAAGGGAGTAATTTCAGTTAAGGGTTAGTTTTTGAGTTATTTATTGTTGTCAGTCTAGAAATTTAACGAAAACAGGCTTAAAATTAAAAAGAAAAATTTTATATGTATTATTCCTTAATAACACTGTATCCTGGGGTGCATAGGTGGGTGTGGCATGTAATAAATTAGGTCAATTTTAAAATATTTAAAACTAATTTTCTGTTATCAACCAAGTTTCACTCAAATTTTGTATTGTATTTATTCAATTCATTTTTATTTTTATCTATTTTGACTTGACTAAAAATTTCACTTCAAGTACTTAAATTCTTTAGTATGAAACATTTAAGGCTTCAATACTTCATATTAATTTCCACGATTTCCATTAAAACTTCAAAACACATTTCGCTGAAGGGTTAAACAGCTCTTTATTGCTGTTTAGCTAAATGCGCTGCATTTTTAAATTTTTAACATTTTAATTATTATCCACATGTATTTTTTGTTCTTAAGAAATTTTTATTATATTTTAAGTATTTACCCTAGCGCGCACAATTTTTACGGCCTTCCACCTCACATATAGAGAAAATCACAGCAACACTTTCTTCCCGTTTTTTCCATTTTCCGCCCGGCCGAATTTTTTTTTTTTTGTTTTTAATAATGAGTAACCGTCATCGTCACATTGCTTTAACAGCTTGAAACGCGTGCGAACACCTCAACAATTTCCAATGAACTGAGGCAATGTTTGTCAGCCTCACAGCGGAAGAAGCACAACCACGAATAATGCATGATTATAGGCATGACCAGGGAAGCGCACGATTCGTAATAATAGCATGGAAGCAGCTAAATGCAGTCAGTTTACACTCAGTGTCAGCTGTTAGAGCGGAGCGGAAGAAAACAAAAATGTTCACTATATTCGTTGTTGAACTGGCCAAAATGAAAAACTAAACCAAAAACAAAGTGCTCAGAACAGTATAACTAGAAAAAAGAAAAAAAAAACTGAAGACAAGCAGTCAAGCTGAGCAGCTGTAAACACCACAACAACAACAACATAACAACAAATAATAATAAACATTTTCGATATAGAGAAGAGCAGATAAGCAAAAGGCAGCTTTACTTAACAACAACTATTGGAAGAGAGTATCTCAAAAACTTGGCAGTTGCTTGTACTTTGCCTTGTCTTTTCACGATTAGACGCCGGAAACTTAGAAATATTAAATAATTTTAATTTTATATTTAATATGCAGTCAACGTTTGGGTTTTTTGTTTATTTCTACATTTCATTGTCCAAAAAAGTTGCATATTTAAAAAGCACCTCTATAGAGTGTGTCTTATTTTTCTCACCACCACTGTTTTGCTTTGAGTGCTTTTCATGGGGGTTGCAGTTTTTTGCAACAATTGCACTCATGCACCCTATAGATGCTGGAAGTTATAGGGTGGCACATGTTGTTGACCTAGTTCACATCTCATGGAATATTCCAGGCAAAATGTAGGTATTACGTTTTAAAGTTTTCAACAACTACAGTGATGTGCATAAAATATGCTATGTTAAATAATTGAAACTTTGTTAGACTTATTATGAAGCGGCATACAACTAAATAGGCTGTAGTAATGATTAATAAGATGGTTTTTCATGAAAATATGGGAGTTGCTTGATAAATTAGCCACATTTTGAATTCCCGAATGGAAATGTTAAATGCAACACTGTTACTGTCAATCTGCCATCTGTTAATAGATTACTGTCAAAATTTTGAGCAAGTTGCGTCATTTTGTTTGTACTTGACAGTCACTGAAAGCAGACAACCTTGTGAATTTATCACTGCGAAATAGGTCCCAGACTGGGACCTTAATTTATCATAGCTGTTAAATTTTGATTACGATTAGTAATCAATTAGATTATTTTTTTAAAAGAATTATAATCATTATATAATCTTTAGGTGACAAGTTTCTGATTAGTAATTGATTACGATTACAAATAATCAAATTATAATCACGAAAACTTAAAATAACGAAAATAATCAAAAAGAATCAAAAATAGTCCGATTACTTTAAAAGATTACTTTTAATTCTTTTTGATTATTTTAAGAATTTGAGCCTAAGCAGTAAAAATTCTTAAAATATTCAAAAAGAAGCAAAAGTATTCTTCAAAAATAATCGAAATTTTTTTTTTGTGGATTACTTTTGATTATTTTTGATTATTTTCGTAATTTCAAGTAATCGTTAATACAATTTGATTATTTGTAATCGTAATCGCTTGATTACTGAGCCAAACAGCAAAGAATCGTATATAATCAATTATTTTAAATGTTTTATAAATATAATCTAATATTTAATGAATACGATTACTAATCATTATTTTACAGCTATGGTCCCAGTGCAATAAGCTCCAATGAAGTAATCCAAAAATAAATTAAATACATCCCAAGCGAGAAAAATTAAATAACTCCTAAACAGTGTTCGGACTTTACTGCAATTGTAGCAGATCTACTGCTTATTTTAGAAAAATTTAATGCTTTGTTGCGTCACTGCGGTTTTTCCAAATCTATAATATATTTTGAATAAGTAAAATAAAATGTTTCTCCAAATTGCAAATATAAAGTAAATAGTAATGTATATATTTATTATGTTATTAGTATAAACTGTACATAAACCAATATAAAATGTACGTACACGGTTGTAAATTAAAAAAACATACACAATCTACTGCGTTTTTTTCAAAGATTACTGCGATTTTCGAATTTTCAAGTCCGAATCCTGCTTCTAAAGCATTGAAATAAGTTCCAAGAAATAAAATTAAATAACTCCCAATACATGCGACTCATTTAGTTTTCCCCAAAATGTCCCAAAACAGTCCTAACAGCGATTGGGAAAAAAGCCACGAATTTGGAAAAAAAAAATATGCAGATTTATAGTTAAGAACCTTTAATAGTTATGAGAATCTAAAAATATTTTGCGATTTCCTTACATTTATGGAAGTAATACTCTTTATATTTTGCCTTGAATGAAATTTCAGTTCTTGTAGTTTAGTACCGAATAATTTCTAATACCGTTAAAACCTTAATAAATGTTTTATACAAACCTTAAAGAGGAAACTTATCGTTAGATTTAGTAAAAAATAGAAGATAACTATATATCAGAAAAAGGCAAAAAATCATAAAATAGCTTAAGTTTAATATATTAAAAAAAAACAGAATTTATTTTTTTTTTAAAAGAATGTTTCAGAATCTATCTTTAGAACATATTTCTAGAATTTCTGCTAGGACTTTTCAATATTAGGGATTTTACGACCTTTTTCCTAGAGTATGTTTGGGCAAAAATATGCAACAATAACTGACGAAAAAAGTGTAGGTAATACATATTGTTTCAAATTTTTGTAACAAATAATTTTGTGTACAAATATATTCTTAAATATGTACAATAGAGCGTATCACCAAAACTAACCTATTTTTGACCCTGCCTCAATCGTTAGATATTTGAACAAATATTTTTTTTAAAGCGTTCCTTATGGTTCTATCATTAGCGCAACCAAAGGGGGTTTCGGGGCTTAACCGCCCCCCCCCCCCTCACCCCAAAAATTATTGTTGTACCTAGGATTAAATCAAACTGATTCATAATGAAAAGCAATCACACATCTCATCAAAAGAGTGAAAACCCCAAATGTATATTTCAAATCGATGCTGATTGATGCAAAATCTACTAAATTTTCGATTTCGACTAAAGGGGTTCGATTTGAGTTGTCTTTTCAATTTATAGCTTGGAACCCACTGAAACGACTTGAAATATTTGGATGAAAATTAATTCAAAAGTAATATAAAATTAGAAAGCCTGAATTTAAGGAAGATCGGTCGAATCCCTCGCCAGCGAAATGATCAAAGGAATTTCCTGAAAAAGTGTTATGTTTCGTTCTATTTTTTATAATAATTTTTTAAACTCAAATTAACCCAAACTTGTAATTTCATCAATTTTTCTTTATATTTTAAGAAGGAAATATATTCTAAGTGGCAAGAGGTGTTCATTTGTAGAGATCGGACAATCGCATGCATTTCTTTGCCTTTGCTAGCATTGCCGGAAAAAGGGGGAATTCTTACCAATCTCTACATGCCTAAAACTACATACTAGTCAGCATGCGATTAAATATTACGTATCGATTAGTAAACTGGAAATTAACACGGAAAAATTAAAAAAAACTAGATCAGTTAACACAACATACCATCGGCTTTGATGTTTAAACCGAGCTACTTCTGCTTTACCCTAAATTTGTACCCAACCGTGGATCTATGAGCAGCGTTGTTATATTAGATCCCCAAAGAAATATATCACACAACCATATACTTAATCAAAACCTAATGTAAAAATTAATCCATTGCAAGTTTTTCTTTTTTTTTATATAATTAACAAAATTTATTCATGCTTTTGTAATTGAAAATATTAACTTAAGTTAACAACAAAATAATAATATAATATAAAGCTGGCTACAACTAAACTTTCTTAGTTCAAACTAAAAAAAAAATTCGTTTTATTTATGATTAAAAATAAAAGCTAACTTTATCATCAGCTGATTTGCTGAAGCACAAAAGCAAATTCTTAATATATATTTATATACATGTATATTTTTTTTTTTTTTTTTTTTTTTTATGTTAGATTCGAACAGGTTCTCAAACAAAAAAAAAACACTAGTACATTTTGCTTGCTTCAATATTGGTTGTTGTTGTTTCCATTTTTTTTTTTTTCTTTTTTTTTCTCTCTTTTGTAACCTATGCAACTTACTAATTATCTATGACGTTATACTGATTATGAAAATAAACACTCTTTTTTTTTTTTTTTTTCTTATTAAACTCAATGAAATCAATGTAAATCTATTTGCATGAGTACACACACAAGAGAATAAAAAAAATTAACTACATCATACACTCCCCATAAAAACATGATATAAAGCTTTAATTATTACTTACAACTTTATTTCAGCGAAGACGAAGAAGGTACCTCCGGCGTCCACATTGATGACTGTTAAATTATGTCTGATTTTTTTTGTTTTTAGTGTTTTCATTATTTTAGCAAGTATTTAGTTTTAATTTAGGTGAAAAGAAAAAAAATTATAATCTTATGTTTCTTGAACAGAAATTAATATTACTAACATTTTTTTTTTTTTTTTTTTGGGGTTTTTTTTTATGAACATTTTTTTTTTATGAAAAAAAATTTTTTTTTTTTTTTTCCTCTGTTTTTTTTTTTTCTTAAAGACTTATTCTTCGCAAATAGAAAAAAAAATATAATTTTAAACGAAAAAAAAACACTTCACATAAGTTGCAAATCTAGTATGAGAGCAAGAGAATTTATCTGTGGAGTTAGTTTTTTTAAGATACTTTACATTACACTAGTGTGTAAAACTTTGGAACTATAATTTTTATGATTATTATTTTGTTTTTTTTTTTTTTTTTTTTTTTTTTAAGTTTCTTAAATTTTTGTTTATTTTTTTTTTTCGAGCAGTTATATATGTAAAGCTACTTTCCAACTAGATAGTTAGAAGGAAAAAAAACACGTGAATATGAGGATTGCAGAGTGGATACAGGGTTCTTTCCATTGAGTCTCATGGTTACTCATTGCGTTGGACCCAGTTGGACCCAACGAATATAGTAAAAGAAGTTGGCTCGGACATCTGCAACGTACTCCTGACTGACACCCTGTATATAAGAAAACCTTACTTCACGAAGACTTACGCTTTACGTTTAGCAATTTCTTACCTCTTTTTGTTATGAGGTGAATAATATTAATATAAGACACGACTTATTCCAAAAAAACGTGTAATTCCTTATTGTACTTGTTGAAAGTACAGTAGTTAAGCACTTTAGGTAGAAAAAAAATTGTCACAAGTTACTTGCTGCAAGACCTTGATGGAAATAACCGAAAATTTCTGTCTACTACGACATAACACCTCAATCAGCTCATGCGGAGCGCAGTTAGTAATTTACGGTTTCTATTTACTCAAAGCTTAGTGTACTAAATTGGTTAATTTTTTTGCAAAAACAAATAAACAAAATCTCTATCGGATGTGTGGGTGGAGTTGTAATATGAGCGAAAGTTTAAGCGCATACACTGATCAAAGAGATCGATTTAGTTGATCGTAAAGCTTTCGTATAAAATCAAAGCTTTTGTTCGATTTTTGGTGATCTTTGATATTTACGTTCAATTTATGTATGTAAAAAAAATAAATTTGAAAATAACATTTGCCTCAAGGACAACCGATTCGTTACAAACTCCGCAGGAATTTAGTTTATAGTGAAGTCATGTGATTCAGTAAAAAACTAATTCCGATTAACTTCCGAAACTGAAGCAAAAATTTACAATTCATAATTTTCCATCGTATTTTCCCGAATCTGTTTCATAAAAATTTCTTGACGATATAAAAGTCAATTTTAAAGGAAATTTCATCCATTATTTTGGTGGCAAAAGACTCAAACGATTTTTTCATAGTTAGGCTCTTAGTTTTTCCTCACAAGGTGTGTGTGTTAGTTTTTCATCTCAGAAATTTGTGCACACCAAAGGACAAATTTTAAGGCTTGCGCCAATTGATTATTTTTACAACGATTGTTTATTTGTAAAAACATGGTGTGAGAAATTTTAACGTAACTAAACGAGGTCATTTAAGTCACGCTTTTCGAGAAAGTAATTCGTTTAATACAAGAACAAAGAGTTTCTTGGTGGCAGAAGTATTTTGATGTGCATGCAAATTACGATTTGGTAAGTTAAATCGGAGTTTTAAATATATATTCAACTTTATTCAAATATATTTATTTATTATAGTTTTAATTCTATAAAAAAATGGGGAAAAAGTCGGAACTAAGCGTTGAAATGAGATGGGAAATCGTGGAGAAGTATAATTGTGGTATTTCAGTCAAAGAAATATGTTCCGAGTTATAGGTATCAAGGCAAACCGTTCACTATCAAATAAATAAGCACAAAAAAAAAAATTCAGTAAAAAATTTGCCACGTTCGGGCAGAAAACAACACGTAAAGAAGACCAGCTAATTATACGAGAGTTCTCAAAGAACCCTGGTTTAACACCGAAAAGCCATGATTTACAAATGAACAATTTTTCTTAGAATCCAGTTAGCAAACGCACAATTCGCAGACGTTTAAAAGAATTCCAATTCGGTACATATTCCGTAAGAAAAATACGGTATGTAACCCCGACAAATAAAATCAAATGACTCCAATTTGCCAAATATATTTTTTTGCTTTGACATATGCTTTTGAAACCAAGTTTTGTGTACTGATGTAAGTACGTTTGAGTATCACGGATCACCTAAAAAGAGATTTGTTCGAATTCCAAAGAATTCACCGAAAAAAATTGCTCCAGTCTTACAAGCAAATCGACATGGCGGCGGATCGGCAATGTTCTGGGGCTGCATTTCCTCTTGTGGTCATGGGAATTTGGTTTGAATAGTTGGAACGATGAACCAATACAAAAATTTTGGATGTCTTAAATGATCACGCATTTCCATATGGTGACAAACTTATTGGTGAGTAATTATATTGTGGGTCTATATTAAAGGAAAACGAAGCGTTTGCTGGAATCGTTCCAGGGAAGAGACTATATCTGAAATAAACAGCCTTGGGAGCAAATTCCGGTAGAAATTTTGAAAAATCTCGTGGAATCAGTCCCAAAACGTAAATTGTTAAGTTTTTATCATAAATTTTATTATCTTAAAGTTAATTTTTGTATAAAACAGAACTTTCAAAATAGTTATGCCCTCTTTGAAATTAAGTTTTTTCTAATATATTTTCTTTAAAAGTTATTTTTAAGAAAAATCACATATTTCTGGTAAGATTTTGACCTAATACAAAAATTGTGATTCGAGTTTTTTCCAACTATTTTAAAAACTGAAAATATTTGCCTTTTCTTTTCATCAAAATAATTATGCCGACTACTGTACAACTGAAAACAATTTTTGAAGTATTTTGTGATAATAATAAAATACTATTCATAAAAACTTAACTTAAATTATGAATATGAATGTATTTAATGGGTTGGGTCGGTTTAAAAATGAATTTTGTTGTTGCCTTATGACATTGTACAATATGTCCAGAATATTTTCCCAAAAGCTTAAATCAACACTTATTTTTGCAAATTGGTTGTCATGATTTCGCAAAAAGTTATAACCAATCTGGGTAAAATTTGGAAAAATTTTTCAAGATACATTATCTAGTGCTTGAAATATTTAGATCGTATATTAACAAAAAATAGTTATCATAGGCTTTGTTTGGCCTTCAAAACACACCTAGTCCATTAACTTAACTAAACTTCTATTTGGAAATATTGCTCCCAAGGGTTGAAACTGATTGCTGTCATATGAAGCCTTTGTAAAATGGATTTTATATATGAGTCCGAAATTTGATGAAAATGCCCCCCAAAAATAAATCCTCGTTACGCCCTTGGGTGCTATTTTGGTTAATTCGTTATACATATCTTTGGTGTTTCTTGTTCGATCTTGAAAAGTTATATATTTGCGGGTTTGTTGATCTTATTCAAATATTTTCTGATTTTGTTTTTACCTCAAATGTTTTTTTTTTTCGACTGATTACACAATCGATCTCCGTTCCTACCATATTATCTTGCTCCAAAAAAATAAAGCTTACAAAAAATCATTATAACCATGGGAACAAGTGAAATCGAAAAAATGGATTTAAGAAGCTCTTCCGACCGATTTAATGCAAAGAAACACTAAGATTGAGGCGCGGTCACAAATAGGTTAGTTTTGGTGATATGCTCTTATGTACAAACAAAAGAAAAACATTTTATAAAATTAAAAAAAAAATTTTAAAATTAAATTTTAACGTATGTGTGTTTCTACAAAACAAAATTTAAAATATAAGCATTTTATTTTGAACTTTTAATTCCTCTCTTTATTTTTAATTTTCTCTTATTTCTTTGAAATAACAAAAAATAGCTACTTCAACACAATGACAATTTTTGAATTTGTTGTACAAATATCGAACATAAGATAAAATGCAATTTTAATAATTATTTCAATATTTAAAAAATTGAAAAACCTCGACATCAGATACTTAGAATATTTAAGAAATATATTTTAAAAACTTTGCCTTAAAATATTTGTTTTAAATTTAAAAATTTTTGTTTCAAATTTATTTTATTTTAAGAGTTTTATAAATTTTTTTAAGAGTTATTTTTTTTAAACTCTTAGATTTCTTAAATTACTCTAAAATTATATATTAAAAACATTGTTTTAGAAACGAAAACTTTTGTTTTAAATTTAACTTTAAAAACAGTTATGTTTAACTTAAATGAAAATTTTTCAAGCTCTTTTTTAAAAACAAATTCGTTTCATATGAACACAATTTCATTTATTTTAAACACGTTTTTCACTTTTATTCCAATATTAAGGAGGGACCTAACATTTGCGGCAGAGAAAACAGACCTTGTTTTAAAAATTCATAACTCAGTCAAAAACAAACATTTTTCCAAAATTTTTTTTTTTTTATTGAAGAGAATTGAACAAGTTACAAGAAAAACTAAATTTAAACACACTTTTTCACTCCAACATGGTTTTATAGAGCTCCAAACTGGCGGCAGAGAAAAAAACGGGTCCTCGTGGTTGCAACGCTGGGAATCGCAAAAATTGTCCGATCTGGAAAAAAACTTCTTTTTTTTTTTAAATCTTAACAAAATAAGTGATCGCTGGACATGAGCTTTTTAATAAAATTTTTTTCAATGTGTGGTGATGTTCCAAATTTGGAAGTGTGTTTTTTCGAAAAAAAAAAATTGACTTTAAAAATTCATAAAAAATCGAAAAAAAAAATTAAAAAAAGCTCGTGTCATACGAAAGCGACTCAAGTTTAAAAAAATACAAAAAAAAAATTTCGTCAAAAAATGAACCCGCTAGTGCCGCAACCAGTACGAAAAACATGGTTTCGAGATAAACGCATTCAAAGTTTGTGAACAAAGAAAAATGCAAGGAAAAATGAAAATGCGCTCTGACTAATCCGGCTGTAACTTTTGAAGCCGTAAGAATTTTTCCATGAAAGTTTTTTCTTAAAATCTAAAGAAAATTTACTAAAATACAAAATTATAAAATTATAATTTTAAGGCTATTTTAAGAAGGTGCATATAATATTAATATTTTATGTACAAAATATTAAAACTATAAAAATCGGAAAGTGTAGCAAAATCTTTGTTATTTCATATATTTGGGCTTATTTATGTTATATATTTTATTTTCGCACCACTTCATATATAAAAATAAATTCCATAATAAAATGTATGATTTAAGCTTAGGTTAAATATTATTAAAAACAAAAGTTTGCCAGGCTATTCCTTGAGCAATTCTTCGTCAGGTGTCAAATTTTGAGCTGTATATTTATTTTCCCCAACATGTGTCACAAAGAAGTGGATTTATATCAATAGTTAATATTATATTAAATATAAAACAAATTTTTCTTTCATAAAAGTTATTTCATTTCACTGTTTTAAACACCACAAATGCTGGTTTAGTCTCAAGTTTGATTGTGAGGTGAAAATACAAAACGTCATAACAGCTCTAGGCTACTCTCTGAGTATAAGAGTTTTTATCAAAATACACCAATATCCTTGACTGGTTTTTACTTACAAGTAATTGTTCTGCAAAAACCATTCTCACAACCTTGTCTGTACCGGCTGTAAAATATGTACTTCCACAGCATAACAGCATTTCATGCTGCAAACTCTGAGCGGATGACACTGAATGTCCTTCCTTGAAAAATGTTGAAACAAACCAGCGTCATTAGACCAGCTCGTCCTTAGTTTGTCTCCATCTCAAAGTAAGTTTTTTCAAGGAAACGTCCTTGGGCAAAGATGCTGCTCCATAGACGTAATACTGCTGAGAAGCACGGAACGATGTTTATGTGTGTAGGTTGCATCCAAGAAATGTTTTACGTCAAAGCTTTGCTAAAAATAACAACATTTTTATGTTTGTTCAATCAGCTAGAATTAACTTGATTACTTACCACATTTTGGCGCACGTTCTGCATTGCACGTGTTTCAATATTTTATTTCACCTCCCTTTTTTTATCAATACAAGGCTTTGTCTCTCGAAACTCACGCCATAAGGCTTTGCGCATGCTGCGCTCTTGGTTGAAGGTTTCACCCTCTAGACTGACATTGAACTCGCGTCACGTTTTCAAGGTAATCGTTATTTTTAAGTTTTTTTTTCTTTACGATTTATCCTTATGAAAGGACATTGTGACGTCAAGAGTAAGGTTATGCAAAGCTAAATAAAGTGCATGAAAAGATGCTGTCATATAAGAATATGAGATATAAGAAAGTTTATAATTTGATTATATTAAGGAAAGAGCGTCAAGAATATAAAATTGGCATTTGCTGATTTTTCAAAATTTTAAAATATTTAATGTAGATAAAACATGTCTGCAGGAAAATGTAAAAGCCATTCATAATATTTCATCAGCCTTAATGATAATTCTAAATTCTAAAAGTAAACTTTCGTCACACCATTAATAAAAATATAAGCCTAGAAGTATGCAAGTAAATCTGATGAGATGCATGTCAACACACTATTAACATCTTTTGTTACAGCACCCCAAAACTATGCAATAATTTATTGTTTAACAACCATTAGGTACAGTTCAAGTCAAAATAAATTCTTATGTTTGTGTAGAAATGTACAGTTTGTCACAAGTTTTCGAAATGTTTCTACAAATAATTATAAAATTTTCATGAAGTATAAATTTGCTGCTTCAACTTAAACTTCACTTTTCAATTTTAAGTTTTTATTTTTCTTTTATCTTTAGTAGTATGTTTCGTTTATTTATGTCCTTTCTATTTTTATTATTATTATTATTATTATTATTATTATTATTATTATTATTATTATTATTATTATTATTTGAGCGGAAACTTCTTACATAAGTACATAATACAAGAACTAACAGACTTAAGATAAACTGGATTGCATGTCTGTAGCTATGAAGGCTAGTATCGACAAGCTTCCCGATAGTAAGTACAGAATGTAAAAAGTTAAAAATACACTTAAAAGCTATAGTAATGACTCAGGATCCGCGGGATCGTCACACCCGACACTCCATAAGGGAATGCCCTGCAGGAAAGTTATAATTTTGAGAAAATAACATAAAAAAGTAAATGAAATACATGAAATGAGTGAGTAATAATCAAAACAAAAAATTTAACAGTTTGTAATGTGGGGAACAGTTTGTAAAAATAAAAATTATTAAGTTTTTAGAAAAAATAAAAAATTTGCACAATATTCAAGAAGTAAACATAAACAATACATCAATATCAAGATAATTTAGATTAGCGATCCACGATTTGATTGAGTTGATTAAAATATGATAAGTATTAATATTTCTAATATTCTGTGGTAATTTATTAAAAAGGCGCGGCGCAACGGAGTCATAAAAATGACAAAAAAGCATAATAGAGTGTCTAGGAATGTCTACTAAGTTATTGTCATTTACCCGAAGTCTATAGTGTGGGCAGTTTCTAGTCGCCAGATGTTTATTTTGATTAACAAAGAACTTCAAAACTTTGTAACAGTATAAATGCTTTAACGGCAAAATATTTAGTTCTTTAAAAAGTGGCATACTATTATGAGCAACATTTTTTCCACAAATTCGTCGAATGATTTGCTTTTGAGCTATTAAAATTGGCCTAATTTTGTTGAAATGGGTGCCACCCCAACAAGTTAACCCATACTCTAATTTTGATTGACAAATGCCATAATAGATTGCTTTCAATAGGTTTGTAGAGCAAAAGGATTTTAAACGAAAAATACAACGGTTGACTGCAATGAGATATTTTTTAATAGCAGATGTATGAACAGACCAATTCATCCTATTATCAATAAAAATTCCTAGATATTTGAAAGAATTAACACTTTCAATCATGAAACAATTTTTATCACAATTAGTATTAAGACAATAAGTAATTACACTTTCATTTTCTTTACAATGTTGGCAGTAGCACAAAAATTTCTGACATTTGCCACAATGATACTGAATTTGATTTGGATGAGAATCCTTTCCACTTGTACTAAAATACATTAGTTTTGTCTTTTCGCTGATAGCCAGTTTGTGATGCAAGAACCATATTCTTAGCCATTCTAGTTTTGAATTGATCTCAGCGCTGAGATTAAGCGGGGAATCACTTATAAAAGTAAAAGCCATATCATCAGCAAAAGCCACAAGAGAGATATTGTCATGCGATTTCAATAACGAATTTATGTAGACTAGAAAAAGAATTGGGCCAAGTACCGAACCTTGTGGAACACCTAAATTAATTTCTTTATATGAGCTCATTAAAGCGTTTATCTTGACCCTTTGCTTTCGAGAACGTAAATATGACTCAAACCAATCATACATAAATCCTCTAAAACCACATTTAAAAAGCTTCGACAGTAAAATTGTATGGTTAACGGTATCAAACGCCTTAGTTAGATCAACGAATAGCGCGGCCGTGAACTGTTTGTTATTTAAACCATTGTAAATATTGGAACAAAAATTTAACAACGCTCCTTCAGTAGACAGACCTTTCCGAAAACCATATTGGCATTCACTAAAAAAATTAAATTTCCCAAGGAAGCTAAGCATTCGGGATTTAATTCCTTTTTCAATAATCTTGCTAAAAACTGGCAAAAGCGAGATCGGTCTGTAGTTATTCAGCAATGTTCTGTCCCCTTTTTTAAACAACACAATGACTTCAGCAGCCTTCAATTGAAGCGGAAATTTACCATCAAGAACACTTTTATTAAATAAATAAACCAAAATATCTGCAATGTTAAAGACAATATTTTTTACTAAGTTGCTTGAAAAACTGTTTTCATTTGCAGAATAGGAACCCTTCAAGGATCTGATGATATTCTCTGATCTGTTTACTTTTTACTTTTTACTTTTTACTTTTTACTTTTTACTTTTTACTTTTTACTTTTTACTTTTTACTTTTTACTTTTTACTTTTTACTTTTTACTTTTTACTTTTTACTTTTTACTTTTTACTTTTTACTTTTTACTTTTTACTTTTTACTTTTTACTTTTTACTTTTTACTTTTTACTTTTTACTTTTTACTTTTTACTTTTTACTTTTTACTTTTTACTTTTTACTTTTTACTTTTAACTTTTTACTTTTTACCATTTTCGTTATACGATATTTTCTACTTTTCTTACTTCTAGCTCACTTCAGGGTTTTTTTTTTATATATATTTTTTTTTTTTTATTAATAAGTAACTTTTTCCAAAATTGTCTTGGGCGTTTTTTCCGGAAATTCAATCGAAATAAATTATTCAGCATGTTTGGAACGTTTTATTAATTCAATTCTTCGTTCGGACTTTTTTTATATATTTATTTTGGTTTTTTGGACAAAATGACTAAATATTTGATATATAGTGATGCGGAGAGAAGCACATCAAGAATAAATCTTCAAGTGCCTAATTTTGAGTACTTGATGCTGAAGGCATCCCAGCATGGTTTTCACACAGCACGATATGATATCATCAAAAAGGCTGCCATCTATTTGCTGGGCTGCCAAATGCTACGCTCCGTTCAAATTATACAGGATGACTTGGGTTGCATTGAGGGCTTTTATGCTCGGCAAAAACTGCCGGACAAGCTCTTCAGCTGGCTTGATCTTCATCCAGAAGATTTTGAAAAAGAACGACATCAGAATTTATTCTGGTTGGATATTTTAGAAAAATTCGTAAAAGATGATTGCCTAGATCGGAAAAAGTTGTACAACGACATGGAAGTATTGCAACACTACATTCGCAAACTCTTTCGGGCCTATATCTTTTCCAAGCAGGACATTGTAAACGAAGAACTCGAGTAAGAAGTTATGATCGATTGCCATAGTTGAATAGAGTAATTATTTTGTCTTCGCCTAGGAACATGATTAATTATTTGACCAAATTAGAGCAAATGAAAGATGAATTTGATGATTCTAAGAAAGTGTTAAAAAGGGTAACTGATAAATTTTTTGAATCTACATTTGCAAAACCTGTCTCTGAGGCAAAAGTTTTGCCATTAAGAACACAATTGGACGATTATATGGGTGAGTTGTCTTATCGTTTGTCACTTAAGATTTCAATAGTAATATTACTTCTACTTGTCTCGTATAAACTTCCTTACCTTAGTCGAAAGTGCCATTGAGCAGCGCTGTCTAGTGGGTCTTTGCAAAGCTACGATAGAAGAAGAAGATTTAGCTGCGAATAAGATGGTTCATTTGTTACAAGAACAGATTGATTACTATAATAAAAAAATAAGAAATGAGCAACTAGCACACATGCATACCATATCTGTGTACTTAACATTATGTGATGTAATTTTGTTCAATTATATATATCCAGAAATATTTGACATCCTTTTTCTATTCCGCAGCAATATCGCTTTGATCTGTATGTGATGTATGAAAAGTACGATAAAATGTATAATTTACAAGATACAAAACTCAAAAAGAATTTGGCATCTATTAATTGGATGAAGGAGCAAACACGGTTCTATGAGGATATAATTAAATCCTATCACAAGAGACTTCTTGAAGTTCAACTTGAAGATGAGGCGAAAGCGGAGGCTTTGCGTCAACAAGAAGAGGCTGAGCGTTTAAAAGAAGAACAAAGATTGAAAATGGAAAAGTTAAAAATAGCTGCTAAGAAATCTAAAAAACTTAACCCAGGCATCTTTAGGAATAATAAAAAATCATTAAAAAACATAAAAATTAAAAAGAAAACAAAAAAACAAACAAAAGAAAATTAAGAAAAATAACAAAGAAAAACTTAAAAAATTTGTGTAAAAATGTTACAAAAAAAAAAATTATAGTCTTAAGAAAGTATACAACGAAAAATGTACAAATTTACACGTCTAACAAAGTAAAGTGAATTTTGCAAAAAAAAAAACTTATACATTTATTTATAAAGCCTAGTACTCTGTTCAGTTTCATATGAAATTTCACTCGAATCTCCATATGAAAAACGATAGTTGTGAAATATACGTGAACATTTTCACAACATGTTCGTCAAAATAGTACTCTGTTTCGCTGTGAAATATACTTGCAACATTTTTCTTGCATTTTCCGTTTCACGACAATTTAATTGAACTGCCTATTTATTTTGATGTAAAAAGTGACAGTCGTCATAAATATTTTGTTTTTATATACATATTTATTTTTCTCTATTTTGAAAAGTAAAGCATGACTTTCTCAAATGTTATTATTTCTACGCAAAAAAATATTTATCAGAATTTTTACGCAACAAAAACATGAATGTTGCCAGCGACATAACCTCAAAAAGGTTGGCTCGAGAATTGACTTGCCTCAGATTCAAATACGCCTGTTGATAAAGCACTCCGCCACACATACAACATTCTACACTTGCTTCTCTTGATTTCACTTTCTCTACTGCTTATTTATTTGCCCATTTTGCGAATCAAGGCAGACTTGTCTAAATCGGTTTGACACCTGAAATCCTTGGTTCAATGGTAAAAAAAAATAATAGTGATACCGCAGCACTCGTCGCCTTTAATCCCTAAGGAACCACATTGTGCTTTTTATAAAGCTTACTAGGCACTTGACACTTGTCTTAGATTACTGTGAAGCCTTTTGGCCAGCGAGGGGCAGAAACAAAGAGAATGAAATATAGTTTCTTCCTCCTCTTCATCACTGCAGCTTCTACAGAAGTCCTTCCCAAAAAGGTTTAGTCGGGTAGCATGTCTACCTATCAGGCTGGCACTATTATGGATAGTTCTAACCTATTCAGCGATAGCAGTGCTCTAAAGCGTCTGAAATTTAAAGACGGCCAGATAAGCCTAGAAGTCTTACAGGTAGAGAATTCAGCCAATCTGATGTTGGCTTTAATCCCCAAGGTACAGTTTCTAGCGAGCTCGTCTGTCTTTTCTCCTCCATCCTTAATGCCTCCTTAATGCCTCCTTAATGCCTCCATGGCCAGATACCCATATTAGATAGATGTTAAAATAGTAAAACATTTCTCCATATTAAGCGCGGCATTCTTTGGCTGATTTTGAGTTATCACTTACTTTAGCCAATGATTTGATCGCAGTCTGGCTGCCGAAAAATATAAAAATTTCTCACTGTGAGACTACGTTCTTTGAAAGCCATGTTGCCACATCCTTACTGCCATACAAGAAGGCAGACAGACAGGTTGAAATCTGTGTGTAGAAACGAGATTCAAATAGCTATCTATCTCGATTGTTCACACAGATTTCAGCCTATTTGTCTGCATCTGGGTCCACTCTGGCTGCAGCTTAACTCTATTTTTAACTCACTTTTGCTGTGGTCGTTGAAATGAACGGACGTGTTTTCTCGTGGCTCTCGATATGAGATATGGTGTATAGTTTGTTTTAGTTTGTAAACTCAGTGCGGTATTTTTCTTTTTGATATTACTCGTGTTGCTTGCCGGTCGGGAGACAATTTCCACGTGCTCTCGACATCGCACATCACTACTTGTGAACTGACATCTGGTAAGCACTAGCGCAACTAGTGAAGGTGTGTGCCGTGAAAAAACTGCCTCCTACGATGAAAACTACAGCGAGGGGAGGGGGGCCTCGGCCTTGGCCCTCGCGGCAATTTATTTGGTGCAAGACGTTTTCGTCGGTGGTGTTTCTTGTAGTCGTGCCAGTAACATTGCGCTACGATAAGGATGTCTTTATGGGTCCCCTATTCGAGAATGAGTTGTTGAAGGGGCGTCTGGATATTCTCCAGATAGGAACAAGTAAGTTGGCCTGTTTTTGTTTCAATCAGTTTAGCAGGCTTTAAAACCTGTAAAACCGGTGGAGACACAATCAGGAAAAAAGGACCTGTTTTGATTTCAATCAGTTTTGCCGGCCTTAAAACCGGTGAAACCGGTTGAGACACAATCAGGAAAAAGGTTTTTAAGGAGAGTCAACCACATTTTATTAACCTGATTCACGCTACTACATTCTGACTCATCTGGTAAACAGAAGTATGTGTAAAAATAACGAATGATTTTTCTCTACATTTTGCTTACGTTCAAACACAATTCCATGCAACAGCACGGCTTGATGGTTATTCGTTGGACTATCATGCGATAGCTACGGAAGTTCAGGTTCCATTGTTATAATAAAAGGTTTTGGAGACTTAAAAATTTTTTTTAACCATAAAAAAGGTAAATTTTTAACCATAGAAAAAGCCACAAAACAGGTTAAATTGACATGAAAATCACGTGGTTACCTTATTCTGACGATTCATGCTGGAAAGTTATTATCTGAGATTTGGTTAAAATGTGATAAAATTAACCAGATTATTTCTCTGCATACATGGTATTTTGTGGACAAAAGTAAAAATGCCAAGGCGAGTCCACAAGAGTTGGATTACCAAAACATGGTAATCAAGGTGGGACCCACATTGAGGGTATGAATCTACGAAGTAAAACCTATTCATGGTGGTGGGGCGCGAATGCGCATCCTTTCGGTTGCGGAGCTCAACAATATCTCGAAGATATCCCTTGAAGAGTTCATGGGGAATCTCTATGAGTTAAATCTCAAGGAGCAAATAAGTCACGACGACTTCAAAAGAAACGTGAAGCTTGTGAGCCCTCTATGGAAGTATGGCTCTGGAGTGCTGACGAATGTCGTTCTGAAGGGCGGTGCCGTAGCCACGGAAGCCTTTTTGGATGTAAGACGTTGCTACGTGAAATTGTATTCGTTCTTAGAGAGGATTTTCAAGCCTCGGTACAACTGTTTCTGTTTATTGAGCCAAGATCACAGGTTGAAAGAGTGTAGACTTAAAGAGGATGTTTGCTATCGATATGGCCAAAATGGACATAAGAAGAATCGTTGTAACGACGCGCTGAGTACTCAAAACTGTGCATTTAAAGGTATGCCCTCTGAATATTGCAAGATGGGACTCTTGACAATAAGAAATGGTAAATTTCCAAATCAAAAAATGTACGTATTGAAATAGGCGTACTTTTGTACAGACGGTACTGAAAGTGTACCCCAAAACGTACAATTGCGCCACTTGTATTTAAAAAACGGTGGGAACAGTTTTGCTCTGATTCAGGAACCTTAAACGACCAATGGTTATATAAGGGGCTTACCTACAAATACCTCAAAAGCTACTGTCAGCATTAGTGATTGAGGCGTTTGTGTCGCGGTGGAGGGCCGTTTGGTAGGATTCTGCTGGCAAGCGTTTATTTCAAGTTCGGTGAACTCATCGAACCGTATTTAACGTACATGGACTCGGTGCTACTACTTGAGAGCAGCATTTCGCTGATCCTGGGCTTCGACGCGAACGCATCATTCTCTAGGTACTGAGCGCTACGGGTTAAGGCGCTGAGTGAATGGATGCTTGGTAGGTGCATCAGTGCGATTAGAGGCCAAGTGGTTTATCAGGTTTTACGGTTCGAATGGGATTAGTGATAATAACGTAACTTTGACCAATAGCATTTCTTAGTCTTAGGTTTATATAGGTCTACTTGGTTGGTTAGACTTGGGGGCGTGAGTCTACTTACGATAGGGCTGCACATCGTCAAATAGATCTGAAGAGATGATGTACACGCGTCGTGAACTGGAATGCTTGAGGTGTTTTTCTTTATGAGTGGCCATGGATGTAGCCGTTCACGTGTTTCGAAACCTGAATATTAGTCAACAGATTGCTCTGTTAAATGAGTGTGTTCAACGTGTCAACGACACTGACACTCTGCTGATCAGGTGTCACAAGATACATCGTAAATGGGGTGAAGTGGTGAACACGTGACTTGAGAATACAAGGAGGTGTTAGTCGGCATAAAAAATGAGGATTGGAGGGTTTTTGTCCGGGGAAATAGAGATGAGCCTTGGTGCAAGGCATACAAAATATGAACAAAACTGCTCGGAAAAGTATTTGATGAGATCGTTTTTCATTCTTTTTTTCTTGAATTGTGCATTCATCGCTTGGGCAATCGAAAATCGATCCATCTTCCAACGATGGCGGTTATAAGATTTTTGATAATTTTTCGTAAATCGCGCATTTGTCACTTGGATAAACGAAAAGAGATCCATCTTCCAAAGCACTCTTGGGCGAATTGCTAGTTCTTCGCAAAATCATATTCTCTTCCAATTGTCTTTCAAATGCTTACAAGGATCAGATCGAGATAGTTTTGGTGTGTATATATGTATCATCTTTTTATTGTTTAAAGCATCTATGAATAATGATATTTTGAAATTTTTGTGTTTAGAAACAGCACTTTTGATAAAGAGCAGCATCAAAATATTGTTTTAGTACTTCAAAAATTTATGTCTTCAACTTTGATGAACATTTTTGTGCATTCAGATATTAATGGGACGATATTATAACTCAACTATGACCGTTAACTGAGAAAGATTATTTTTTAAGCAAGACGACATTGGCCAGTAAATAAAGCTCCTTTTTGAGTTTTATTTTATCAATTTTTATTTTCTGTATCAAAAAATAACTCATATATTACTTATAATTATTTAAAATTCTTGGATAACCGAAATATACAGTCAATTAATGCCTCTCTTTCTCTCTCTAAATTGGACACTTTTAAAATAATCCTGAAATTGGTTCAGACGAAATCAATTATTACCTATCCATTAGCAATTCATTACCTTCATGTTCTTCAAATAAACATATGGAAGCCTGCAAAATAAACACTTTAGTTTTCTCAATTTTTAAAATCTTCTTAACCCTCATAGACGACAAACTTTTATCATCTAATTCTTCTAACGACGAAAAAACCATATTTATTCAAGTTCATGTTCACCACACAACAAACTCAACACAGCGACTTTTGTGCAGCCTCCAGTGTTGCTGACAAATGCCAAAGACAAGTCTAGACCAGGCATTAACTTCGCTCCCATCGAAGCGAAGTGCGCCAGCAACCACCCCAATAAGCCAAACAAAAAGTAACCTCAACTCTTACGGACAAACATAACGCGACTTGGAGCTGAGCACACAATTTTATTAAAAATCAGTTGAGCTTCGTCGGCGAACAGAGACGGTTGTTGTGAACGCGTCTAAACTAACGTTTAATTGTGAGTGAAGCCAGCCGCCGCCAGTGATTGTGTTGGCCACATTTGTTGCAAGCCAAGTTATTGCGCTTAAAGCCATACTCTGCGCGTACCGTTTTATTGTTAACTGTTTAAGAAACCAAATGAGGTAAAAATAAAGAAATCAACGCGTTTGTGCGTGAGAGAAATTTGTTGTTTTTTTTTTATTCTTGGATCTTTTATTTGTTTGGTTTTTATGAGTTTTTTGTTCGGTTTGTCATTTAAACAGCTCGTTTCAGTGTTTAAATTTGTGGTATTTTACCTCAAAGGTGTTGTTTTCTTGTTCTTAATGCGGTCGTGTTGGTCGGTAACGAAGAAGTGCGTTGGATGTCTTTTTTTTCTGACGTTGATAAGAAAAGAGAACAAATCTTTATAAAACAAAAACAAAACAAATTGGCCATTTCAGCCCTTGAAAGGACTTTGACCGAGCTTCTTATGATCAATTGTGTTGTGTGTGTTATTAAATGTTTGCACACAATTGACCGAGAACTGGACCTACATGTTTTATGCCGACTCCGAACGGCTATAGTTCATGTTCTCAAGAAGCTTTACATGGCATTATTTACTCTCTGAGGTTTGCCATTGTCTGCAGAGAGGTGGTGACCGATCAGAAAAATTTTTATTGGAAAAAAACTTTTCGCCACGGCTTGGGATCGAACCCGGGCTCCGAGCATGCTAGGCCACACACTTAACCTGCATGCCACGGTCACCACCTTTAAAACAGTAACTCTTTCAGTAAAGATGTTAAGGACAGTTTTGAAGAAAGTTGTTGTATCTACAATTTTCATCTGAATGATTTTACTCTAGGGCTTACATTAACGCAGTTACCATCTTTGGTAATCTTTGAATCCGATAATCTTTGGATGCGCACATGTAATTGTTGTGATCTTTTCAGAGGTGGGTTATTTTATTTTACTGAAGGTGTGTGCAAAAATTCATCAAAATCTGATTGTTTTTGAAGACAAATACAAAGTAACTGAACTATTGAAAATTTTTTTTTTTTAAAAAAAAGCCCTGTTTTCGAAGAAAAAATTAACCCCCTCACGTAACTCTTTGAGCAAAAATTGGTCTCAAAATGTAAAGAACTATCCATTGCAAATATTTATATGCAGTTACTACATCGGATTTGAATTTAGTTGAAGAGTTATAAGAACAAATTAGTGACTCAAATGTGAAATTTGACCTTGAATTTCTCTCTTATTTGCAGTTACTACATCGGTTTTGAATTTAGTTGAAGAGTTATAAGAACAAATTAGTGACTCAAATGTGAAATTTGACCTTGAATTTCTCTCTTATTTGACCTAATCCGATAAAACTGAGTATGAGGGCATAATATATAGAGCATGCACTACTAAAAACCATTGAGATATTTGAGGTTATTCCAATTTACCCTTAAATTGTCGCACAGTGATATCAAAGCTTATGTAAAAACTATTAAGTCGATTCAATTATTTTTTTGAAATTTATAATGGTTTGATAGTGAAGTTTTCTTTTAAAACTCAGGGAGGGAATCAAAGCATTTGTGCAAATTTTTAATCATAAGAAGTTTTTGTTTTAATTGTTGCCTTGATTAGGTCTTCGTTCGTACACTATGCCTGTCCCAGATGCTCCAAAATTATTATTTCTTTCACTGCAAAGATCGGACATTTACCGACACTGGCACCGGACATATATCTGCTATACAAAATATCAAATTTTGTTTTCAGGATAGATATTGACTTAACCATTTTGTTTGATCCCAACCGGATATTATGTCTCAAATAAAGTTTTAAATACCAAATAAGGCAAAAATTAGTATTCTTTGATAGTTTGTCAAGAATTTAGTCCTATTTCTCCATGGTCTATGTATATGATAGTATTATCTTAATATATAAAAGACAAAGAGTCCTGTTCCATGCTCTATATCGCTCAAACTGTTATAGTTGTTAATGCTATGCTTTTTAAAACATGTTCAGCCTGAACCAGTACCTGTTTTCGCTATTACAGTGCTTTTTATGTGAAAACATTTTTAGCCTAAAAATATGCACACAAAATTTATTTGATATTTATTAGTAAGAAGACATTGACGACGACTGGAACATAACAACATTTGAGGTGAATGAAAAATGTCATATCGTCTGCTACTTAATTATTTTCAATACAACCCGTCTTACGACGGGTTTCTACACTAGTTTAATATAAAACTGTTTGTTATTTACTGTTTTTTATGTTTCACTACTTATCATGAATAAAAATATTTCATCTTTGTAGTTTTATTTATCATCAATAAGGTCTAATTTATTAAGCCTTTGTATTCCTTGTTTTTTGTTTTGGAAACAAGCCCTTTGAGGACATAGAATATCAACCTTGATGCAGAAAATTAGTGCCAAGTTTTATGTTCAATTCTTTATAAATTTAGTATAATTTCAAAAAAATTCGTTGATTTTTTTATTGATTTTATTACATATTTTGACAATTTCAAAGAGTTATAAGTTCAATGATTACAAATCTAAAGTCAGATTTCAAAAATTAAAAAAATTATACTTGAAAATATAGCAGATAAAAAATTTCATGATGAAGAAAAAAAATATCTATGTTTATTAGACTGGGTCAGATTTGCGTGCCCCTCGGAATTAAAAAATATGGTTGCAAATTAAATAATTTGAGCTATTAAAAGTTCAAGAATTGTCGAAACCGACCCGGTTCTGCTCAATAAACCGGTTTTTTTTGGCAATTTTTATAAGACATTTTTGAAAAAAAAAATTATGCAATTTGCGCCAAATTAACAAAACCCATCTAGTGATCTTTGATGTCAAATTTAGCGATACATTTGATTCTGAACTTGAAATAACCGAGTTATTTAGTCCGATGCTACCAAACTTACTCAAAGCCGAAATTTAAAATTTTTTCATACCATTTTTTTTTCGTGCTTACCTTTTTCGGTGATCCTGATGATTTTTTCAAAACTTTTTTATGCACTATTGATGGCCATTTTGTGTAGACATTAACTGTGAAAAAACATGCAATTTTGACCATTTTTGGAAAAGTTACTATTTGTTTTATAAAATGATTTTTGATAGTAGCACAGAAAAAATGTTGTTTCACCCTTGCTAGAGATCAGACCGCTTTCGAATTGCCAGTTCAATCAAAATATACAAGTGAAGTCATCAGTTTGGTTGAAAAAACATACCAAACATTCACTGGATCGTGAGATCCATAGTCAAAACAACGCTTTCGAGCAAACATCCGTCAAAATCTATAGAAACTGAGGAATCAAATATAACAACCGACTTCATCATATCTAGTGTGAAATTCGATTCAAAATAAACCACATCTATTCCCAGCAGACAAAACTGGAAACAAACCACCATAGAACCCAAGAATCAGGTGTGTACTGCAAAAAGCTACACATAAAAAAGTCTTACAAACTTCCTGATTATGCAGTGTTTTTCAAGCTGAAATCTATGCGATTGAAAAAGCAGCACAGGTAGTAATTTTGGACGATAGTCAAGCGGCCAATGCGGCTGCAAAGAAAAATGACAACTTCGGGCTGTTCTTCGTTACTAAAGTCCCGAACAGTGTCTGCAATACCAACAATGTCACTCTCTGCTGGGTCACTGGAGTAGCAACGTAGAAGGGAATAACAAAGCAGACGAGTTGGCAAGAAGTGAAGTAACGATAGACACAAACAGAACCATTACAGACGTGTTCTTCCAATAGGTATCGTCAAAAGAAGCATCAACCCCGAAGCCAGAGGTAATGCCAACATAAACTGTGCTTCCAGAAGTGGCTACAATACAAAGAGAACAGAACTAAGAGCCTTCTGCTCTTGGCAAATCGAGAAATCCAGATACTGATGGGAATCTTAGCAGGTCACTGCCCTATTGGTGTGATGGCAAATTTAAATGGCTTTAAGGCACCAGACTTTCATCGAACAATCACGCATCCACATACAGGTAATAGATTTTCCAAAGATTTGTAGGAGCAAGTGAACACACTATTGTTAAATATATGGAAGTTCACTAAGAGTACAGGATGGTTCGATAAAAAATCACAAATAAGAAGGAATTAGGCTTATTGGGAACCACTATCAATGGGTTAAACATAATCAAATAAGGTTATCGTAATGCAACAAAAGGCCTCACGTAAGCTCCTCAACTTTGGACGACCCTTCTAACCTAACCTAATTGCTCAAAGGAAGGCAATTTGGTTTCGAAAAATACCGCAGACTTTCACCGATTAAATAGTGAGATTCGTGGAAAATTTACAATTCAACCAGATGTTTTGAACGGATTTTCAAACTAACTGATGACTTTACTTGTTTATTTTGGTTGAACTGGCAATTCGACAGCTATCTTATTTCTTGCAAGGGTGAAACAACATTTTTTACTGTGTTAAAAAAAATGTTAATGTTTTTTTTAAGTTAATGTCTTCACAAAATGGTCTTGAATAGTATATAAAAAAGTTTTGAAAAATCATCAGGATCACCGAAAGGGGTAAGCACGAAAAAAAAGTATGAACAAAATTTACAATTTCAGATTTTGAGTGAGTTTGGTGGCAACGGACTAAATTTTTCGGTCATTTCAAGTATGAAGTATGGAGATGGTGAAAACGTCTGGAGATGGTTTTTGAACATCGAAAAGTTCAACGTTTTCCTTGACCAACCGAAATCCTAGAATTAAGAAAACAGTGAAGTTTATTTCATACGACTTTTACCATCAGCTCTTTTGATTATAGCGCTCATTAACGGGGGACATGACATTGGCCGTTCTTAGAAATCGAATAATTTTTTATAATTTTGTATTTAACTAAATATTCTTAAGATTCTAAGAAAAGTTACAGCCGGATAAGTGAGAGCGCATTTTTATTTTTCAACCTTTTTTGTTCTTTGTTCACAAATTTTGAACGCGTTTATCTCGAAACCATGTTTTTCGTACTGGTTGCGCCACTAGCGGGTTCATTTTTTGACGAATTTTTTTATTATTTTTTTTTTTTTTTTTTAAACTTGAGTCGCTATCGTATGACATGAGCTTTTTTAAATTTTTTATGAATTTTTAAAGTCAATATTTTTTTCGAAAAAACCCACTTTCAAATTTGGAACATCTCCTAAAATTGAAAAAAAATTTACAAAAAAGCTCCTGTCATACGATAACCAATTTTAGTAAGATTTAAAAAAGTAATTTTTTTTCCTGATCGGATAATTTTTGCGATTCCCAACGATGTAACCAAGAGGCCTCTTTTTATTCTCTGCTGCCAGTTTGGAGCTCAATAAAACCATGTTGGAGTGAAAAATATATTTTTTTCATCTTTTTCTTGTAATTTTGGAAAAACGTTTGTTTTGACTGAGTTATGAATTTTTAAAGCAAGTTCTGTTTTCTGTGTCGTGAATGTCATGTCCCTCCTTAAAGCAATTGCCACAAACTCCACACACGTACTTCATTCATTTTTATTAATAACACCCAATAGATAGAAAATTTTCTTGAAACAAAATCGATTATAAAAAAATTTTTTTAAGTAAAATTAAGTTTCTAAGAAACTCAGAACTCTTCTGAAAAAAAAAACAAAATCTATCACGCTGTATAGTTACCAACATAATTACTTAAAAATATGGATATTAAGGAATACTTTGTAAAGAAGCGAATAAAAATTCGCTGATGGTATTAAGCTCGAAAATTTTTTTTGTGCCTTTACCTTTTTTTTTTTATATGAATATAAAAAAATCTTTTACAAAACATGTCTAAAGTTTGACTTAAAACCTGTATAAAACTTCGAAAAATCATCTATAGATATGTTGAAAATATTTGAAATCTAAGAGATTGGCTCTTAAATCATTCGTTGTATATTTATAGAAAGAAAAAAAATTATATATATATATATTGTGTTTTTAAAGTGTTGTAACACCTCAATACAACCATAATTACAGTTATTTAGTCACTATAAACTATACAGTACAAATTAAAAATACTGTTTACATAAATTTAAGGTTGTATTTTCATGAAACGAGTTCTTTCAGCACATGCACGTCTAGAAACTCATTAATAATAACTTTATTCATTCAGTTCTACCTATACAGCAAAATAAACAGCACAATTATAAGCAAGCTATGAACCTTATATATGAACTTAAGTTAAATGCATCCACAAGCACCGTATTTATTTAATGTTAATAGAAAGAGCTGTGAAAATATTTAAAATTCAAAGCACTCACATATAAGAAATACAAAAAAAAAAGCAACTCAAAGTGTTTTCAAGTATTGCCAAAGATATTGAGTTAATATTGATGAATTAAACGCAACTAAAATAACATTCATAATAAATATACAATTAAACTCTACAGCAACAGAAAAAATTAGAATAATTTTTTATTATTCAAATAATAAAATGTTTTCGATTTTATAATCAACAGCATTTAAAGAACGCGATAATAAAATCCAGGACAAATTTGGTGAGACAGCACGTGCCATTTTTATACCAAGCGTGCTTCAACTTTAAAAAGAATTTCTAAGAATTTGGGTAAGTTATATAAACATATATATAAGCATTACTGCACACATAAAAACTTAAGTTTTGCCGAAAAATATAAGTACATTTAAAAAAAATTGCATTCTTTATTCAAAAATTTATTCTTCTTTAAGAATATTTAGTTTCTTAGTACATTAAAAAATACTTAAAATTCTTGGCATAAAATCAACACCAACTCTGCCTAGTCCTTGCATGCTATGAAGAGCAAGGTTTGGGTCAAGGTTAGATTTAAGGTTAAATGCAATGAAATTCCGGAAGGCCAGAGGAGGTGCATGTTTGGAGTGCAGCAAATTTGAAGGCTATTTTCTCACAACGCGCAGTTTGGGAGATGTTGTGTCCAATAGAATGAGCTCTCATCTTAACATTAAACATGCATTAAAACCCAAAACAAACAAAAAAAGCCGTTAACAACTGCTTGCTTTGACAAACATTTTTATTATCTAAGCCCCGTTTTTACATTTTTAATCAGTTTTAGCTGCTTTGAACCATTGTATCTCTTTTGTATGAAGACAACAATCCAGCTTTTGTGTCGCGAATAATCAATAGCATTTCATTCATTTAATGTTTTATGTTCAATTTTGTATGCTCTATGCTGGCAGTAAGTTGTTGCCAAAAATAAAAAGAAAAACAAAAAAATATTAAAAAAGCACAACCAAGTCTGTCTAAAAGTATGTATTTTTTGTCACAAAGTGGCTTTGTTTACATTTTTGACAGAGTGAGGAGACGCGCATGTGCTTGAAATTTTAATTTTTTTTTTAATTTTCTGCTACGTAGCCGAAAATCTCTTATACTACAGAGAAAATACTCGTATAAATCCAAATTCTGCTCAAGAGACGGGTAGTCAGAAAATAATGAGGTCTACTTGACTCTGACTACACTTGAATACCAATATGAATATGAATATGAATATGAATATGAATATGAATATGAATATGAATATGAATATGAATATGAATATGAATATGAATATGAATATGAATATGAATATGAATATGAATATGAATATGAATATGAATATGAATATGAATATGAATATGCATATGAATATGAATATGAATATGAATATGAATATGAATATGAATATGAATATGAATATGAATATGAATATGAATATGAATATGAATATGAATATGAATATGAATATGAATATGAATATGAATATGAATATGAATATGAATATGAATATGAATATGAATATGAATATGAATATGAATATGAATATGAATATGAATATGAATATGAATATGAATATGAATATGAATATGAATATGAATATGAATATGAATATGAATATGAATATGAATATGAATATGAATATGAATATGAATATGAATATGAATATGAATATGAATATGAATATGAATATGAATATGAATATGAATATGAATATGAATATGAATATGAATATGAATATGAATATGAATATGAATATGAATATGAATATGAATATGAATATGAATATGAATATGAATATGAATATGAATATGAATATGAATATGAATATGAATATGAATATGAATATGAATATGAATATGAATATGAATATGAATATGAATATGAATATGAATATGAATATGAATATGAATATGAATATGAATATGAATATGAATATGAATATGAATATGAATATGAATATGAATATGAATATGAATATGAATATGAATATGAATATGAATATGAATATGAATATGAATATGAATATGAATATGAATATGAATATGAATATGAATATGAATATGAATATGAATATGAATATGAATATGAATATGAATATGAATATGAATATGAATATGAATATGAATATGAATATGAATATGAATATGAATATGAATATGAATATGAATATGAATATGAATATGAATATGAATATGAATATGAATATGAATATGAATATGAATATGAATATGAATATGAATATGAATATGAATATGAATATGAATATGAATATGAATATGAATATGAATATGAATATGAATATGAATATGAATATGAATATGAATATGAATATGAATATGAATATGAATATGAATATGAATATGAATATGAATATGAATATGAATATGAATATGAATATGAATATGAATATGAATATGAATATGAATATGAATATGAATATGAATATGAATATGAATATGAATATGAATATGAATATGAATATGAATATGAATATGAATATGAATATGAATATGAATATGAATATGAATATGAATATGAATATGAATATGAATATGAATATGAATATGAATATGAATATGAATATGAATATGAATATGAATATGAATATGAATATGAATATGAATATGAATATGAATATGAATATGAATATGAATATGAATATGAATATGAATATGAATATGAATATGAATATGAATATGAATATGAATATGAATATGAATATGAATATGAATATGAATATGAATATGAATATGAATATGAATATGAATATGAATATGAATATGAATATGAATATGAATATGAATATGAATATGAATATATCAATATGAATATGAATATGAATATGAATATGAATATGAATATGAATATGAATATGAATATGAATATGAATATGAATATGAATATGAATATGAATATGAATATGAATATGAATATTTTTTTTTTTTTTTTTTTTTTTTTTTTTTTTTTTCTCTCGTAATGTGTTGCAACGAGTAGACGTGTTTTTCATTTGCTCGTCAATAGTTTTATTTTAATTGTGTTAAATTAAACCTTAAATCTCCAAAGCGGTGAACTACGTGTGTCTTTTGATTCGCATGAACATTTGACATAGGAAATTAATTGGACTGCTAAATTATTGCAACTTTTGAGCAATTATAATTGCTGCGTTAAAACAGAGGTTTGCCTTTGATTCCCGCCTTTATTACATCTACCTAAAACACATACACCATGTCAACTAGAGCTAAAGCATTGAGTGCAAAAACTCTGCCATCAACTCCCACGCAAAGTGCCTCTCCCGCTGCCAACAACGCTACTAACTCAGCAATCACTCTTGATCAGTTGGACGATCGCCTGAAAAAGCAAAGCGAGATGCTTATTCTCAGTTTTCAAACGGAACTAAGCCAAATTCGCAATGAGCTCAACTCAAAAATAAAAGAGATTGAAAACATATGGCTTGAGAAGGTAAACAACCTCAATGCAACTCTTGTAAGCGTCGTTGAGCGTGTCGAAAAACTTGAGTCAGATGCTGTAAATTCTGAAGTGGCTTTGATCAACGAAGAGGTACATAACTTACACAAAATGATTGCTGATCTTGAGCGAAGAGAAGTTGCCGCTGATGCTGTTATTTTTGGAGTGCCAGTGAACAGCGAAGAAAACCTAACACACTTGTTTAATAAGCTCTGCTTCACAATTGGCTGCAGACCTACTCCGCTTAAGAGTGTGTTTCGTGTGAATAGCAATGCGCGCAACGCCAAAAGCACTCCAATCATCATCAAGTTCTCTAGTTCGTATGAGAGGGATGCTGTTCTACGTTCTGCAGCTACTTATCGAAGAAATAATGGAAGAAATCTCTCGCTGAATGACTTGGGGCTCAACTCTAACTCAAGCATTTATTTAAATGAGAGCTTGACTAAGCGCTGTCGTCAACTTCTACAGACTGCCATCAGACTAAAGCGTCGCAAACAGCTGTTTGCTGCGTATGCTAAGAAAGGGCTCGTATATGTTAAAACTATGGAGAATGGTGAAAGCTTATTAGTTGAAAATTGTAACCAACTTTCTGCTATTGTTGCGGGTGAGCTGGATGATAATCTAGGAAATTATGCATAAGTTTAAAAGTATTGTTGTCTGTTTCATTAAGTTTAAAAATATAGTAAAGTATTGTATTTTATCTACTAAGATTTTTCTGTTTTCTTTTTTATCGATCTCTTTCTCTCTTTATCTCTTTATTTTTGATTCTATTGTCTCTTATAGTGTCTGCTACTTTTTATCTCGTACTAATTTCTTTGATGTTTTCATCTCTTTGAACCTAAAACCTGTTTTTACTATTACATGCCTGCCTAATGTTTCTGAGTGTTATCTGCAATTTCATGATTGCATCTAACAACTGTTGCAGCGGCGCTAATGAAAATAGTAAAATTTTATTGAATGTTTTATGTAGACGGTATTCTGGTCTTAATATTGTACATTTTAATGCCAGAAGTTTAAATTCGCTTAAATTGGACTACTTAAAGTATGTGTTTGAAGATTCTTCTGTCGATGTCATATGTGTTTCAGAAACTTGGTTTTGTTCAGATATTAATAACACTGTGCTTGATATTAATAACTTCAATTTATTTAGAAACGACAGAACGGGTAAAAGAGGTGGTGGGGTTGCTATCTACTGTCGTAAAAACCTGCAGGCTTCGCTAGTTAGTAAATCCACCGGTGATACTGTTGAGTTTCTAAATCTTTGTTTATCTGACAAAACAACTAAAATTCTTCTGTCATGTGTCTATAATTCAAACAAATGCCATAGTTTGAATAATTTTTTCTCTGAACTCTCTAATATTGCAATTGACTTTGACTATTTTATTTTGTGTGGGGATTTCAATGTCAATCTTTTATGTAATGATAGCGTTACAAATTCCATGTATGAAAATGTCTCGTCTGTCGGTCTGTCAATTGTAAATGATACGATGCCTACCCGTTTTTCAAATAATAATAATCCTAGTCTTCTGGATTATTTCATTGTCTCTGATTTAACGTCTGTTCTTTTGTTTGACCAAATTTACTTCATTTCTGATCATGATTTGATCTTTTGTGCTATTGACATTCATCTAACTCGTGATAATTATTCAAAATCAATATCGTTCCCTGACTTTAATTCTATAAATTTTCCTGCCCTCTTCAATGACGTCAGTTTAGTACCCTGGTCGGATGTTTGGTTTCTGGCAGGTATTGATGAGAAGGTTGAACTATTTACTAATATGATTAATAATCTTTTTGTTAGTCATGTTCCTATTCGTACAACGGCTATTAAAAATGCTTCCTGCCCATGGTTTAATGGCTATGTAAAAAATGCAATAAAAAAACGTAATAAAATGCATAATCAGTGGAAAAGAAATCCGACTCAGGAAAATTGGGAGTACTACAGAGTGGCTAGAAATGCCTCAGTTTTAATAACGAAACTAGCTAAAAAAAACTATTGCTCTGCTAAACTTAACACCACCCTTCCATCAAAGGTTTTGTGGAGGAATCTAAAAAACCTTGGCATTGCAAAGAAACCTGCTGTTGACTGTAATGTGGACCCCGACGTTCTTAATAATTTTTTTCTCAATAACAATGCTACCCAAGTAAACAGAACGATTGAGTTTGTATCAGTAGCACAAAATTTTCAATTCTCTGCCGTGAGTGAAAGTGATGTTGGCAAGTGCATTATGAAAGTTAAATCGAATGCTATCGGTGAAGATGGTATTTCGATAAAATTTATAAAACTTATCCTACCCCACGTTCTAGGCTCGCTAACGCATATCTTTAATCACTGCTTTACAACATCCACTTTCCCTCACTCTTGGAAAACTGCAAAAGTATTGCCTGTCGCCAAAAAATCATCAGCACTGGAAGCTAACGATTTCAGGCCTATAAGTATTTTGTCCTCCCTGTCTAAGGTGTGCGAAGCTCTGATGGCCGATCAAATTTCAAAATTTCTGAGCAAAAACAACTTGCTATCTTCCTTACAATCTGGCTTTCGAGTTGGTCATAGTTGCGCAACCGCTACTTTAAAAGTTTTAGATGACATACGTAAATCCTATGATGAAGGCCAGACTACTCTTCTTTGCTTGCTGGACTTCTCTAAAGCTTTTGACACTGTAGATCACTCATTACTTTGTCAAAAATTGAAGTTTTTGTTTGGTTTTCAAGATAGTGCCGTAAACATTTTAAGAAGCTACTTGCGTAACAGGCTACAGAGAGTTAGAGTGGGGGATAAATGTTCTCAATTTAAACTAGTGCGCAGTGGAGTGCCCCAAGGGTCTATTCTTGGTCCACTGCTTTTCTCAATTTTTATCAATGACATCTTCTCCGTCTGCAGAAATGCTTCTATGCATGCGTATGCGGATGATGTTCAATTGTATCTTTCACGTAGAACGGGACTTGAAGAAGACTTAAGTTTTAGATTAAATGAAGATCTTCATAATATTAATAAGTGGGCCAACAGTAATGGTCTACAGCTAAATGCTCTCAAATCATACGTGCTTCCAATCTCAGCTTCAAAAATCTTTAATGAAAACATTCCGCACCTATTTATAGGTGACAACAAGCTAAAACTTGTGACAAATGTTGTAAGCTTGGGTTTTCACATAAACTCAACATTAACCTGCGCTGATCATGTAAACAGCATAATACGTAAAATATATTGTACTCTGAGAAATCTAAGAATGTCTGCTGATTTTACACCTATAGCTACTAGACGTAAACTTGTGATACAGCTAATATTACCAATAATTACTTACTCGGAACTCGTTTATAGTAAATTAGACTCCCGATCTGAACATAAACTACAAGTAGCATTCAATCACGCAACAAGATATATCTACGGCATACGAAAATTTGATCACTTATTGCAGTTCAGAAATGCTATTCTTGGTTGCAGTATAACAAGCTACATAAACGCCAGAACCTGTATTTTTCTACATAAATTAATTCATACAAAGACTCCAACGTACCTTTATGAAAAATTACAATTTTGCCAGTCTACTCGGAGTAAAATGCTATTGGTACCTAATTTTAAATTTCTAAACTCAACTAGACTCTTTTTCATTAACGCCGTAAGATTGTGGAATTCCTTACCAAATCACTTAAAATCGATTGATAACTTTGGAAGCTTTAGGCAAGCTATTTATAAACTTTTTTCATAACCTGGATATTTTTAATTTTTTCTTAATATTGCTCTTTTCCCTTGTTTTCTCTAACATACTGTCCTGATCTATTCTCTTTCTTGCTTTTGCCTTTAATTTTTATTTATTCCTTAATTTTACTCTCTTTTTATTTTAAAATTTTGTAAGCTTAATGCTTTTAAAAACAAATACTAATTACCTAATTGAGGTTTTCTTTGTTTTATATAAATTTAAATTTCAAATTTCAAATCAGAAAAAACTAAATTGTAAAATTATATTCCTAAGTTTATCTCTTTGTATATTAAAAGAACTTGTTCTTATTATACTAAAATCTATAAATAAATAAATAAATAAATAAATAAATAAAAATAAATAAAATATGAATATATGAATATGAATTTGATTTAACATCAGTTCTATTTCTTCACATCTTCAAATTAAAATTTTTCCAAAACCTTAGGTTTTAAATTAACGTTGCGCCACAGAAAATGAAAACGTTACATTCGATTGCAAAACCTGCACTATGTTGACAATGACAACAGCAGCTGTTGCTACAAGATTTCGAGATAAACCATTTATTTCCATTGAAATGTTTACTAACAACCAGGTTAGTGGGTTAAAGCAAAGTCTGTTAGTTGCCAACGTTTTGCTTTGAGAGAGATCAGATCAGATCAGATCAGTTTTTTACTTTCATGAAAAGAAAATTTAAAACAAAAAAAAAAAACAAAACAAGAAAAATATACCGTTAAGTTAATATAGTGGATAATCTAACTGACAAAGTGCTCCAAAAAACAAACAAATAAAGAAAACTAAATCTTGTTTTTGTCTCTCTATCGATGACAATAAACAGGCTGATTAAGTGTCAAGACATATGATATGGCGTGGAAATTCCGGCTGTTGTGTGTGCTAGCGCTAGGAGACTCTAAAACCGGTTCAGACGACAAGAGCAGCTTGCATGCATTCCATATCTTCAAGCATCTGAGAATCTTAATAGTACGAGTATTGTTTGTTGGTTAGAGTAAGTATCAACTGTCTAGCTACTGCAATTCTTCAATAAATCACTCAAGTATTCTACTAAAAAATTCTTGCAAAAACTATAAAATTAAGCTTATTTTTAAATGAAGTGATTTGAAAACAAACGATAAAAATCTATTTTTTTATGAAAATGCATATATCTGGCACTTTCACTAAATAAAGCACATCAACGTTTTGCCAAATGTGTACTGTATCAAATCTAACTTAACTTCAACATAATTAATCCTACGCTCCAGTTACTACTACTTCAATGAAAATTGTAACACAAACACTGATATTGTTCTATCGATGACCCCAATTTTTCGCTTTTCCAGTGTTTTGGTTTTTTTTTTTTAAGTAAACAACTAAATTACTTTCAGTTTTCAAAGTCGCTGTCATGTTTGACAGCTTCTCTGATGCTATACTGTAATTGATGTTTAACTTTTGTTGTGACTTACAGCTGTGTTAATTCAATTTTTAATTCATTCATATATGAAATTTTTTATTTTATTTTGCTGATTTTTATCATCTTTAAAGCTTTTAAAATAGGGGTATTTTTTTAGTAAACAAATAGTTAATGTATCAAAGTTTGGCGTCTGTCATATTCAGCGTCAATTGCAAACATTTACATATACAGTCATATTTAAAGTAATTGTTTCGAACTCTGTTTTGAGCTAGTATGCATAATTATTTGATGTCACAATAAGCTTAGTTTGTATCTGTTGGTGTTTTATTTTATAGTTTTTAATTTAAAATAATTACTTTTGCAGTTTTTTATATAAATATTTTGTTTACTTTTAGGTATGTGTTTTTTTTTAATATATAATTTTAATAACATACTCTTAGAAGAAAACTAGTAAGATATATCTTCGACTGGGCCGAAGTTAAAATACCCCCACGGCCGATTCTTAAAGGTAAAATAATCTTAAATTGGAGAGCTTTTTTTATGAGATTTTGAAAGATTTTATTATTTTTATGTGTCTAAAATACATACATATCAAATTGTTTTCCTACAGCTTAAATATAAGTCATTTTATAACGTTTTCAATTTTGGGGTTGTATGGGAGGTGGGCGTGTTAGTTTGTGTATCACGCCCATTTTTCTAACACACTTCAGTTTTGTCATGGAATACACGAATATCGAGTTTCCGTTTTGTACCTTAAATATCAGCCTCTTTATAAGGTTTTCAATTTTGGGGTTGTATGGGAGGGGGGCGTGTTAGTAAGTGGATGACGCCCATTTTTCTAACACACCTCAGTTTTGATATGGAATACTTAAATACCGAGTTTCCGTCTTGTAACTTTAATATTATCCTCTTTATAGATTTTTCAATTTTGGGGTTAAATGGGAGGTGGGCGTCTTTGTGGGTGGATGTTGCTCATTTTTCGTACACACCTTATTTTTGACATAGAATATACAAATACCGAATTTTAGTATTGTAGCTGTAATATTAGCCTCTTTAGAGAGTTTTCAATATTGGGGTTATATGGGAGGTAGGCGTGGTTTTCATGCGATTTAGCCCATTCTCGAACTTGATCTTAGTTTTTTAGAAAAAAGCTCAAATATCGAATTTCAGCACTATAGCTTCAAAATTACGGCTGTAATTGTGTCCACAGACAGACAGACAGCCGGACAGACGGACAGACAGACGGACATGGCTAAATCAACTCAGGTGGTCATGCTGATCAAGAATATATATACTTTTCTATACCTAACACGCCTCCTTTTGGGCGTTAAACACATCGTGACAAAATTAATATACCCCTTACGCAGTACGCGTGGGGGTATAAAAATAAATATGGTAACTTTTTTTTATCACTCATATCACTACAAACTTTCATCACTATAACTTCTTCGTGAGATTCACTACAAAATTAAAGTCTCCTTTTTTTTTTTGTAATTCCCTCTTGAACTTTGCTCAATTATTTTTCTATGCAAAACTTATTATTTTTCACAAAAAGTCACTTTATTAAACCTGGATAACTTTCTTGTTTTTAAAAAGGTGCAGATTGTATTTTGAAAATAAAAAGTTAATACTTCAAATCAAATTACGAAAAAGTTTCGCTAAAATCGAAGATTTTTTTTTGTAATTTGATAAATTTTTAATATTTTTCTGTGCAAAATTTACATTTTTTAGTAAAAAATCACTTTTTAAATTTGCAAATCTTTCTTTTTTATAAAAAAGTGCAAATAAAATTTTGAAAAGAAAAAAAATAAATACTTTAAATAAAATTACAGAAAAGTTTTGCTAAAATCCAATAATCTTCTTTTTTTTTTGTAATAGCTTAAAAACAAAACCACAATATTTTTTTTCTATTTTTGTACCATTTCGATGCATTGTGCGCTGTCTTAAAAACTGGATTTTCTTAATTTAAGAGCTACAAAATTTAAAATAACTTCATCGAAATCAATATTACTTGCAAGCTTGTTTTCAATGGATACAATAGCAAGATCGGAAACTCCACCTTGGATAAGTTTTAATTAATTTTAGCTTTGAAAACGTCTCCACAATGTTTTCTCCTCATTGTTTCGACTTGCAAGCAGAATTTTAAATTTTAAAACTATTAAAAAAATGTGACACACATTTTTTAACGTTAAGTATTTTTTCTGATTGTTTGAGAAATAAAAAAAATATCGAAATGGTGTCACCCTTAAAATGGTGATACCCTGGGCGGACCGCCCCCTCCTCCCCCCCATAGGAACGCCTCTGAATCAATATTAAATGTTTAGTATGATTTTTACCTGCAGTAACTTTTTTTTATAGTAAGGCGACCAAATTGGATTTAAGTTACAATTTTCAGACACTTGCTAAGAACGATCACAAAGTTCTGATAACATATGATGATTTATGTACAAGAACGCGACATTCGAATAGTAGTTAAAGCAATATAAAAAAATTTAACGTAAATCGAGCTTTGTTTGGTATCTTTTTATTTTTTTATTTTTATTTGTAGTTTATGGATAGATTTTATAAGAAGAGTGCAAACATAACGTTAATAAATAAACGAAAAATACTTAAGAGAAAAAGTCCTTAAAAGCAGCTAAAAGCAAGAAAAACATATTTCTCAGATATCAGGCCAATTTTCTGAGAAAAAAAACTGAAATTTGTTGTAAATGCAGTAAATTATAAAAATTCAAGCATCGTTTTTAAATAATAACAAAAAAATTATTTGTTTATTTAACAATTTTTTTTTCGGTCCCGGTAGACCTTTCTGTGGAAATGCCCCTATACTTACTTTTACATTTTTATGTTCAAAAAAATATGGTTCTTGCTTTAAATTTGAAATAAAAAAGCTTTTTTATTGTCATCAGACGACTAACAGCAAATTTTGTAATTCTTAATGATTTATTTTTAAATAAAAATTCACGTTCTCATAGTTACCGTTATGACTTTATAAATCCGAATTACTACGTAACCAGTTATTGAAGTAGGTGATCTTTGCATAACCATCCGGAGCATTCGTGCCACATGTGCCAATAACAAAGTTTGTTATGCCAACTAGGCGACCATTATAGACTCCCGGTCCACCAGAATCACCCTGACAAGCACCATTACCGCTACTGTGTGCCAGACAGAGTATTGAGGTGGGCGCATTTCTAATGCGACGACTACACTCAGCGCTACTGAGAGCTGTCAAAGTATTATACTGCAATTGCGTGGGTATAGGACCACCACCTCTAAGGCGACCCCAACCGGTTATAACAACGGGAGAGCCGGCAGGTACATCGGTGGTTGCCAATGATATAATCTGTATACGATTGCTCAAAGTAAGTGGGTTGGTCAGGCGCAACAGAGCAATGTCATTGATAAGATTGCGATAGCTGGGATGAGGTTTTACCTCTGCAACTGAGACCACAACACCACCAGAGTTGACAAGATTTGTGCCAGCGCGTATGGTTAGAAGTGAGGCGGCATAACTAAAAAGTAATGTTGACTTAAAAAGAACGTCTTATTAGGATTAAAAAAATTTTCACACCCTTACCGTCTATTAGTGCGTTCATCGACGACGCAGTGCGCTGCTGTAACTATGTAATTTCGAGATATTATAGCACCACCACAAGTATGCGAGCCGCGTAGACGTACAGAAACTTGGTAAGGAAATTGACCCTGAGCAGCAGCGCGTCCGCCTACAATGCGTGGGCCTGGCAGAAATTCAATAGCATCGGTAAGTTGTGGTTCGTAGAGCTCGTCCTGCGTAAGCTCGTTACTGAGCTCACTCTCAGCAGCTGAGGTTATCAGAAAAAAAACGCCAAATAGTAGGTTAAAGAAAGCAGGTGCGAATAGATTCTTCCACATCGTTAGTTTCTTCAGTTAGACTCAGTTTGCACTGTTCCAATTTCTTTTGTGTCATTGCTTTATATAGGCCACATTCACTTAACCCTAAATAATGACAAATGGCATTATTTTCTGTTTTGGTAATACTTGTAAATGCACTTTTCTCTATAGCTGTTAATGACTTCTCTGCCGGTGCTCGTAAATCATGTCAATATTTGAAACTGTTTGCCGATAAGTTTTTAGGTTCTTTTTGCTGAATATTCTTTTTTTAACTTCCTCTTGGTATTGTTTGAACTTTTATTACATTAAACTGATTCATTCATACATTCATAGAATTTAATTTTATCTCTTTTTTTACTATGTTTGTCAAAAATCATAAAAAATGCATTATTTCTTCAGCGTAAATTTGAAAGTTTTCTATGAAAGGTTATTTTTTTACTATTACAAGTAACGGGAAGATAAAATTCACTTAAAATGTAATAGAGAAAACCATATATAAACAAATGTTAAATACTCTATTGCCATTTTTATAAGCCAATTTCTTTGACTTACCTGCCTACTCCAAGGCAGGCGCATTAAAACAGTTCGCGTAAGTTTACGACTTCTGACAAACGACTAGACCTAAATGTATTTAATGTATTGTGAAATTAATACTTAAGTGAGTTGAGCGAGAAATGAACCCATTAACGTTAAAAACATTAACACAAGTGCTTAATCCAGGCAAGATGACTTGCTTATTTATAGCAAATGAATTGCCATTTAATATTTAAAATATTTAATAGTTTTTGCTTTTGATAAAATATTTTAGAGTTTTAAGTAACACCTGAACACAGTTTGTTATTAAATACAGTTGAAGAAAATCCAAATGTATGTATGTGAAAATCCAAATATATGTGTCAAAATCCAAATCTAAACCTAGCATCAGCACATTCGGCCAGCGCGCCTTTGAGAGTTCATAGGTACCAAATTAGCTTATATTGTGACGACATTCGCAACCTGTAGTTTAGATGTTGGCCTATCTAACACATTTTCTGTACTCAGGGCTGCAGCACCCATTTGGAAAATGCAACTTTACATTCGAGCAAAAGCTCTACCCGCGATTTGGGTATCCACAAAAGACCAGGCCTCCTCAAATGACCAGCCCAACAAGTCAGCCTAAAATAAGACAGAGGCCGCTTGCTTCTCGTGGTACTAGTTTTCAAGTTCTTGGTCAGACTTCTTAGCAAAACTTTTACCAGTTAAGTTCATTACAGTTCCGGGCTGCTGATCAAGAAGAGTACATTATTTTGGCAGAAAAATTCCTCAAAAAAATCCATCCACAGATGAACACCTAGCATATGAATTATTTTATCTGACAATTTGCTCACTAGATGCGAATTGCCGACATCAAACTTTCCATTTGCTACTTGAATTATGCTCATAGAACCTGAATCTCGATTATCTTCCTGAAGAAAACATTCACAATTCACACAAACATGTGACCAATCCTCGTGAATTGATCCACATTAGCAGTCTTAAGTTGTGCTGAGACTTAAGGAGAACCAATAGTTCGGGCGAACTTTCACAAAAATCACGACACGTATGAACTGTTAGGTTACTCAACCATTTTTACTCTTTCTGTGTGAAGAGCTCAAAACTATAAGAAACAGTTTTTTTAAATTAATTTGTTTAGGGGAATGGGAGCAGAAAGGGATTTAATTGATGAAAGATGCAAAAAATAATGAGGATTGGTAATAATTTCTTAATAAGGCGCTACAAGACTAAGCATTGAAAGGAGTCAACATCCGTAACAAAGTTAAATTCGTAAGAAGGACTCCTTAAGGGGTAGAGATATAGGGTAGGTATATTCAGAAGAAATATTGGGGAGAATAATTTAAAGAGGATTGGTCATACAAATCAATTCTCTAGAGGGATTATGTTGGTAGTTAGAGAGTTGGGAGTAAATTTCATAGAAACGTCGCTTTTGTATGGACCCCCCCCCCCCCAAAGAGGTGGAGCAAGGGGTTAGGTACATATGAAAAAAAATGTTGGGGCTAAAAAATTATTATTGACTTGTTATACTTAAGTAAGTAAGTAAGGACACACTGGAAGCGGTGAAAATGTAAAAGCAAACTGAGGTAACTTCCGCAAAAAATCAATTTTGTATAGGAGACTCCTTAAAGATGGCGGGGAGATAGGTGGTAAATATACGCAGAAGAAATGTTGGAGAGAAGAAATAAATAGGGGTTGCTCATAAACATAAATTCTCTAGGCGCATTCTGGTAGCATTAGGAGTGGTAGGAGTAAATTTCATAAAAACGTAACTTTTGTATGGAAGTACCCCCCAAAACGAGTTTAAAAAGGGGTAAGTTTGCTTGGAAAAAAATTTGGAGACTCAAAATTATTGAGGGTCGGTTATACAACCCAGTATTATACGGGCGACTTCTGAGCAGCTGTGGGCTGATTTGTCTGAAAATTTGGAAATTTTGTTACTTTGACCTTGATGCGGAGCCACTTAGCCTTCCCCTATGCCAAAAATTTTTTGGCTCATACATTTTTGAATCAAACCTCACAAAATAAAATGTCCCAGCGTATCATAATACCAATATTAAGAACCTGCATATTCCATACACTATTGCATTGCTAAGGTACATGGCATCACGTACCGTGTGGCATGTGGCAACGTCTTATTGAAACCACATTAAACATTGCTGCAATGACTGTAACGTTGCGATTTTCATTATTTTTTAAAAATAACGGTTCAATGATGCCGCCGGCCCACAAATCTCACTAAATAGTGAATTTTTCAGCTCTTGAACTTTCTCTGGCTGCTCTTCAGACTTAATTTGGTAATTCTGTTTGTTGACGTACTACCCATTGAGCAAAAAATGAGTTTCGTTACTGAAAACAGTTTTTCGATAAAAAAGTTAAAAAGTTAAGTCAGCCGGCTTCAACTCTTGCACCAGCTTAATTTTGTATGTTTTTATACCGAGGTCCTCAGGTCAAATGTTACAAGTGTTCGATTAATACAAGCCTAATTGCTGAGAACGGCGATGAACTGACAAATTACGAGTTTCATTGAAACTGGACAATACAGCAACAATATTCTACTCGGTACGCACTCTCTGCATTCGAGTTGGTGGCTTGATATCCAATAAAGCGAAATTTGGTCACAATCCTTGAATAATCTGTTCGATAAGTCGATTATGGCGATCATAAAATGTACCTAATTTGCGCAACACATTTCTCATATAGCACGAACTTTGAAAATAAAATTCAATGACTTGAAAAAAAATTTGCACTGAAAAAACAAGTAGACAAAAAAATCCCAATTTATAAATATGCATTAGTCTAACAAAAAACCTGATGAGAGGTCGACCACATGATAATTTGCCCTTGAGTAGCATCATCACCGTCTTGCCGCTAGCACCTATTTGTGCACACCATGCACTATCAACAGTTATGATCTCACTCGTCTTGGTTTCAAGATCAGAATGAGAACTAGTTACATTCCATCAATATAAGTAGGACATCAGCGTACGCACAGCGTACTTAGACAGATATTCAAGCCATCGCAACAGAAGATCCATCCTGAGGTACCATATGTATTGACTACAGATAGAAACTTGCAGACAGCCACGAACATTATCTATCCCTTGATATATAAGAGCGCCGGTAAAATTAATTTAGAGCTTGAAAACATATTTGTAGGTACTCTCTTGTATGGTGCTTCTTATGCACAGCCAGGTATTTGCGTTGCTTTTTAATTTTCGAAAACCAAATTGTTTGTTGCAAATCTACTGGAGCCATTCTATCATGACCTTCTCCAGTACTGTTCCAAATACGGTAAGTAGAATGATTCCCCGGGAGGACCGAGGATTGCTCCTCAGCTTATCAGGTGACTTCAAGAGCACCCACGGCCATTTCAATTCGTCAGGGAAAATGGCTTTTGCTCAAGCAACTACCATAAAAACCTTTCAGGTATTACGGAATGACCTTCCAAATGTTTTAACACATCTCTCCAGTCAAAACCATCAATGCGCGGAGATTTTTCCCCTGAATTACATTATGCCATACTCTATTCCTCCCACCTCTAAAGCCCTTAAAACAGGGAGGGCCTCATGATTCTCATCTTCATCCGTTCTCGGATTTAATTAGCTCAACAGATCATGAAAACTGGCACATCATTTTGAGAAACAGTACCACCAGGTCTGATATCGCTAACATTGGTATATCATACCTGGCCACGACATATTTTGCATGCCATGCACCACGGGTCTTCTCTATTCCCACAAACAAAATCCCTTCTCTTCTTGTTGGAATGAAAAGTATTCAGCGGTTTTAGTAAAAATATACAACATTATTTTATTATTCAAAATCATTTCATTAATCCATGATTCCATGAATTTTGGGTTTTAGTTTTTGAAAAAATTACGCAAGTCCCTTTTGCAGTCCTCTTTTGAGGCAAGAGAGTGGTGGAAACATCGGAACTAATATAATCTGACGTTGCGATGGATGCATCAAAATTTCCCAACCAAATTCTCTAAGTTTTTGCCTGATACACAAAGATGTGTGTGGCCTAGGGTTCCCAACTGTCCCGGATTTCGCGGGATGTCCCGCATTTCAGCTAATTTTTTAGCGTCCCGCGACAACTCCTTGCGGGACGCCTTTTGTCCCGCATTTGAGAACTTAAGATTGTTTGTATGTGAAATTCCAATTTGACAGGAAACAAAGTTTACTAAAACTGTGTTGTTTTATTATCAAATTTAATTTATCATTTATCTTTCATACATTTTATTTATCAAAACGTTTTGGATTTATTTTTTGGTTTTTTTATGAATTGGGCAAGAGTTGGAAAGAGATCTAAACAATATCAAGTAACCAATGCGATGGTGTAAAGGCATCGTTGATACCCTTTATTCTTCAAAGAATAAAAGGAAATATTTAATAAAATAAAAAATTGCATCTAAAGTTGTCCCGCATTTTTGAGCCAAGTCCCGCATTTTTGATGGCTCCGTCCCGATTTTGAACTTTCCAGAGTTGGCAACCCTAGTGTGGCCTGTTGTTGTCATGATTAAACTCAATATCTATTCTGTTGATCGATTCTGGTCTCTCTTATCAATTTCTTGCTCAGCCGCATTAGTTGCTGGCATTAGAAATTAGAATTAAACTTTTGACCCTTGCAGTTCCACCTTTTTTGGTACAACATATTTTTCGACCAAAATTACTTAACTAAATATAATTTTGCATACGAACTAAATTATCGTATGTGATCTACTCCTCATCACATGTAACCAAACGTTTCAAAAAAGGCTGGATTTCGATTACGATTTAACAGCAATCCACAGCGATAATGATGAATGCAAGAGGCAACCCAACATCGCAATTTTCTTTTAAACAAAGTTAATTAAATTAGAGTTAAAATTGTTTTGTGTGTGATGTCGTTATTACTCTCGTGAAGGTTTTTTGCACCTTATCCACAATTATATAAATTTTTTTGGAAATAGATCGACCAGAGCGGGAAACATTTTTCACTTCAAAATCGCCAGAATGAAAACCATTTCCTGGAAGTTGATTGGGTTAAGTACCTTAACCACTACCAACACAAATTTTTTCATACGCCTGTGTTACATTCGTTCCTCTGTCATAATAAAGTTGTAAAATTACTATTATGGATTTGGTTCTGAAACTTCACTCACCTTTGCTTTACAATAACTTTTAGACCGATGCACCAATAAAATTCCAATAACTCCAATAAAATGTTCATAAATAACACGGTACAACACTCAAGAAATCCCAAGGGTTTCTCAACGGTTTCATAAGGTTTTGCGTTCGCTGAATCCGAATCTGAAGTCGGAATTTTCGGGTCACCCTACGTTTAAAAGTTACAGGGATGCCAGAACCCTGACCTCCTACTGTTAATGAAATCAATATGACCAACCTCCATTACTTTTTCAAGAGGAACATTTTTTGCCTTCGAACTGATCCTCTCCGACCCTTCCGTATGGGGGCTTCCATACAAATTGTGGATTTTTGTATATATTTTTATGAAAATTTAATATAAAAACAAAAACAAATTTTATTAATATTAATTTATTGGAATACAAAAATTTGCTTCAAATTAATTTAGTGTTTATTTTTAATATATTTTATTATTACTATTTATTTTTGGTATTTCCTTAATTTAATGTTTAGAATTCTACATAATTATAAAAAGGCAAACAGAAAATTTGTCGAGTTTTTTGTTTTATTAAAAAAAGTTCATATAATAAATATATGAAAATCATAAAATTTGTATAGGAGCCCCCATATGGAGGGGTCGGAGGAGATGGGCTCCAAGGCAAAAAATGTTCCTCTTAAAAAAGTAATGGTGGTCGGTCATATTAATTTAATTAACAGTAGAGGTTAAGGTTCAGCCTCCCCTGTAGCTCGAAAACCTTGGGTGACCCGAAAATTCTGACTTCAGATTCGGATTCAGCGAACCCAAAACCTAAGGAAACCGTTGTGAAACCACTTGGGATTTGTAAAAACTTCAGTTTTGTTGTTCAGTGTAATCAGCCCAATCAAATATTTTTTTTTTTATATAAGTGAGCATCTCAGATGCTAGTGTTTAAATAATTTTTTTAAATTTCTAAATATATATAAGATTTTTTACAAACTGGTCCCGTATAGCACTATGTTTTGTTTGTTTGGATGGTCAAATATATCTTTTATAAGAATTCATGGTATTTTCTATACACTTTAAAAAACAAATTAATAATGATAACGATTAAAATTTGAAGAGGGCATTTCTAATAAATTATTTTCAAAAATTTCATCATAACAAAATGTTTTATATATGTACACAGAGGGAAAAACCTATGGACTCAGTACATAAATTTATGTACTCATCGCATAGTTTTCTGCACACAAAAATTTTACATTTTTCATGTATTGAGTACATGTTGAAATCTCTATTGACTACATAATGCTTTTAATCGGTTATGTAGTCAATAAAGAATTTTATGTACTCAACGCATGGATGTATGTGGTGAGTACATTCACACTGTACTCATCGCAAACTGTTACAAATAATTTTATGTAATGAGTAAAGATCTTATGTACGTATTACATAGATTATTGACTCAGTACATACATAATTTACTCATTACATATTTGGAGTACGTAATTTTATGCAATGAGTACATACATTATTTACTCATTACATATTTTAAATGCATAATTTTATGTAATGAGTACACACATTATTTACTCATTACATATTTTTAGTGCATACATTTATATAATGAGTACATACATAATTTACTCATTACATATGTTGAAAACATTATTTTATGCAATGAGTACATGCATAATGTCTGTGCGTAAATCACCCTCTCAACATATGCAATAAATAACTTAATAAAAAAAATGACTGGATTTCACAAAGTAATTGGCAATTACTTATAGAAACCCAGCCATTTATTTCTTATCCAATCATCGATTTTGTTCTAGAGTACAGTGGATAAACTCATTCCCGCTCTGATTTTCTACATACTTTAGAGGTGTTGCTTATTTGAAAATCAAGAAACGAATGACATAAAACAGCAAAATCGTGTGCCGATGTGCAACAGATACATGTACTGAGTCCATATGTTATGTACTGAATAAATGTGTCACTTCAATCGTATAAGGGGAACGTGTACTGAGTCTATATTTTATGTATTGAGTAAAGATTTTGTAAAAAATTACATAACACGTTGATTGAGTACACGTTGCTTGTATCTATTGAAGTCTGCTATGTATTCAACACATAACATGATGTATTGAATACATTTTTTATTCATTTTAAAAAGTGAATAAATTGATATGTAGTCAGTACACGCTCCCTTTACTCAGTAAATACTGCTCTTGTTGCGTTCTCATACAAGTTGCAGTGCATAGATTTTACATAGCTGTCTCTGTACTGACTACATAACTTTTTCCCTTAGTGTATGTAGATTATATCATTCCCTTTCAAAGAGTTTAACATAAAAACAATAAAACAACCACAATTAATTCTCTTTTTAATATTCAATATTTTCTTTAATGAATTCTGATAAATCCGAACTCTGCATAATCCAATCATAGAATGTGCTGGCCTTAGCAAAACCATCAGGAGAATCGCTACCGCAGCGACCAATTGTAAAACTTGTAATACCCACTAAAATGCCTTTGTAAGTTGCAGGACCACCGGAGTCACCATCACAGGCACCTCTATTTGCCGGATGAGCCAAACAGACAAGCTTATCGGTATCGAAACCTGCTAGGTCTTTGCACTGAGCTCTACTTAGCACGGTGACATTGGTCCATTGCAACATAATGGGTACTTCACCGAATGGCTTCAAACGTCCCCAGCCAGAGATTTGAGCAGTTACACCAGCTGGCACCTCTTCAGCAGTCAATTTAATGGGCTTGATATTATCTGAGAAGATTAAAGGCTGTTGCAGTTTTACCAAAGCAAGATCATTCAGCGAATTGCCGTATTCGGCATGAATAGTTATAGCGGAGACATCAATGAGAACACCATCTTTTAAACGGTTAGTGCTGCCGGCACGCACAGTAAAGTTGCTAATTGGTCTACTATTAACCCAAAAACAACAAAAAAACACACAAAAAATAAACAAAAATTAAAAAATAAACAAAAAAAAATAAAAAAATGCACATAAACTTGACTTACGTGATGACACAATGAGCCGCTGTGATGATATAATTTCTTGTTATAATCGAACCACCGCAAAAATGTTCATTGTTGAATCTCAGAGAGATCTGGTGGGGAAATTGACCATTATAACCATCTTCACCACCTACAATGCGTCCCGTGGGAACTGCATGCGTCACTAGGGCTGCCAACAGTAAACTCAAAAGTAATAAAACCGTTGCGAAAATTCCCATGACCGTCGTTTTAGCGAAAAGAATGAGCACTAAAATTCATCTTCTAGTGTATCAGCTTGATATAGTTATTGAAGTACGTTGACAAGAAAGCTAAGTATTGTATATTACTGTTTGACGCGATATCGCAACATTATCATGATCTGATTGCTTGGAAATAGAAATTGAACATATAAATACGACGGATTAATCTAGATGATAATTTTTGGGCTTGAAAGCAGTACAAAGTTTGACTTTTTGATTTGCCAGATTTTTATTAACACAATTTTGCACTTCAAGCAGATACAGCTGTGTGAAAATAATAGCAGTGGTTTGAGTTCGTTTTTCAAATAGCAAAACAAAAAATAAAATAGACTGAAAAATTTCAAAAAATATCTAAATAAAAAAAAAAAATAGCGAAATACTTCGCAGCTTAGCAATAATCCATTAGCTTGCAAAGTAACGGTAATTTCTTGTTCTATATTTCAGTCATTATACTCGCGTACACACATGGAGTAGTTCTTGCAGAAAAGAAATGTTCAAGGCAAAGTTTATAATAAAATGTACGAAAACCCAAAATTTGTCGGCTCCAAAAGTAACCAATGAAGTTTAGATCAAAATAAAGAAGTCATTCCGCACATTTCGTATGCTTCGAGAGCAGGACTTTAATGTCAGAATAGCGAGGAAAAAGCCTTTTATATATGCATGCATAAAAAAATTGGAAGTAATGTCAGATTCTGGTTTATGTTCATAATTGGAAAATTGTACTTCGATATGATTTGAAAAAAGTACATTATGTATTATTTTTTTTTTTATGAAGCCTAATTGCCAGTTTCTAAGCCTTTACAGAATTGAAGAAATTTAAGCAGCAGATTTTTTAAAACCTTTTTTCTGCTTTTATTCAAAGAGATAAATAATAATGAAAATAGTATTTTTTTGAGGAAAGTTAATGTTTTTCTTGACAATTTTAAAAAATTTAATAATAAATCTTTTTCGTGCAGGAAAATCGAAAATAACATTTCGAATCGAGTTTCACTTAATTTCGGTATTTTTAATTTTTTTTTTATTTTTGTCTCAATATGTTGCTTGAAGACCTTTAATAATACGTGGAAAGTATAAAAATTTGGATTTATCTTACTAGTTTTTAATAAACACAAATGAAGATATTTATGAGTAAAAGATGTACCTCCCAAACAAAATCATGTTTAAAACAAGTAAAGAAAGTCTAAAGTCGGTCTAGCCTTACTATGAAATACCCGAAACCTCCTTTTTCAAACTACAATAATAGTATTGAAAATGGGCGTGTCCGTGGGTGGATGAAGTGCATAAGCATTTCAATTTTAATTAAAAATTTACAAAAAAGTATAAAAAGTTCATGTTTCATTCCTGTAGCTCACATGTTAATGTATTTAAAGTATTTTCGCTATTGTTGGTTGCATGGGAGATGGGCGTGTTTGTGGACGGATTACGCCAAATTTCTTAAACCTCGGTGGGCTTAGCAAAACATCTTTGTTTTGATATAAAAAAACATAGTTACCAAATTGTATCTCTGTAGGTTAAACAGAGGCGTTTTCAATTTTTGGGTTGTATGGGAGGTAGGCGTGACCGTGAGCGGTTGACACCTATTTTTCGAAGACATCTTTGTGTTGATACAAAACACATACACACTAAATTGTACACTCAGAAAAAAGTGTCTCGGAATATGATAAAAAAGGCATCATATTTAGAGAAAAATGGTATAGACTTTGCTCCAGAGAATGCTATTCTCTAATAGCGATACTAAAAATTCTCTAAAAATGATAAAAAGCTACCATGAAATAGAAAAATATATCATTTTTAGAGAAAAATACTTTTTTTTTTGAGAAAATTTTTGTTTTCATTGAAGAAAATACTTCTCATAGTGAATTTTTTATCAAAATATAAGAAAAGTTTTTCATTTTCAATAAAATTTCTCTATAAATGAGAAATTTTTTGTGCGAGAAAAATACTTATCATTATTAGAGATATTGAAATGTTTCCATTTCCTAGAAGTAAAGAAATATTTCTACGAAAATGTGAAAATTTATTCTAATTGAAGAAAATTTTATGTGAAAAAGAGAAAATTGCTATTATCAAAAATAGAGAAATTTTTACTGGAGCAAGGTATGTGTTTTTTTCTCAGTGTATTGTTGTAGGTTAATTATGAGCTTATTTATGCAGTTTTCAATTTTTGGGTTGTATTGGAGGTAGGCGTTTCCGCTGGCAGATGATGTCCATTTTTCAAAACCATCTTCGTTTTGTCGTAAAAAAACGAATTTAATTTTGGGGTTGTATGGAAGGTGGGCGTGTCCGTAGGCGGATGACACACATTTTTCGGAGACATCTTCGTGTTGGTGTTTGAAAACACATACTCACCAAATTTTATGGTTGTAGGTTAATTATGAGCTTATTTATGCAGTTTTCAATTTTTGCGTTGTATGAGAGGTAGGCGTGTCCGTGAGCGGCTTCCAAAAATATTCAATAGTGCAGATCCTTGGGTTCATGTGGCCATGTGTACCGAGTTTCATTCAATTATCTTAACTCCTTCTTCTTATCCTGTGTGTACGGACAACACACAGGTCCAAGGGAGGTACCCCTAAGGTCATCTCAATTTCAACCATTTTCAGTGCACATCTATTTCTCTAATTGCCTAGCCTTTTGACCAAAGTTTTATTAGATCGGCCAAATTTTCTATGTATATCCCATACAAAATGATGTAAAAATTTGATATAGGTCCGAGGAAGGTACCCCTAAGGTCACAGCAATTTCAACCATTTTCAGTGCACATATATTCCTCTAATTTTTAGCCTTTTGACCAAATTTTGTTAAGATCGGCCAACTTTTGTATGTACCTTCCATACAAAATGACGTAAAACAAGTCAAGAAAGTCGAAAGTCGGTCTAGGTAGACTATGAAATACCCTAAACCGACTTTTCAAAAATAAAAAGTTTTTATTGTAAATGATCGTCTCCGTGGATGAAAAATTTACACATACCAAGTTTTATTCCTGTAGCTCACAGTTAATGCCTTTATTGTGCTTTCGCTATGGGAGGTGGGCGTTTTCATGGACGGCTTACTCCCAATTTTGGAACACACCTTAGTTTTGGTATAAAATACATACATACCAAATATAATTTCTCTATGACAAACATAACCTTATTTATTGAGTTTTAAACTTTTTGGGTTGTATGGGAGGTAGGCGTGTTCTGTGGCGGATGACGTCGATTTTTCAAAACCATCTTTGTCTTGTCATAAAAAACTTACATGCCAAAATTAAGCTCTGTAGGTTAAACAGACGCTTATTTATTGCGTTTTCAATTTTTGGGTTGCATTGGAGGTGGGCGTGTCCGTGAGCGGATGACGTCCATTTTTCAAAACCATCTTTGTTTTGCTATATAAAAAACATATGTGCCAAATTTTAGCTCTGTAGGTTAAACAGAGGCTTATTTATTGCGTTTTCAATTTTTGGGTTGTATGGGAGGTGGGCGTGTCCGTGAGCGGATGACGTCCATTTTTCAAAGACATCTTTGATATAAAACACACACATACCAAATTTTATTGTTGTAGACTTATTATGAGCTGAGTTATGCAGTTTTAAATTTTTGCGTTGTATGGGAGGTAGGCGTGTCCGGGACGGATTCCAAAAATATTCAATAGTGCAGATCCTTGGAAGCATGTGACCTTGTGTGCCAAGTTTCATCCATTTATCTCGACTCCTTCTTCTTATCCTTCTTCTGTGTTTACGGACAACACACAGACGGACGGACGGACGGACGGACATAGATAGCTCGACTCACGTGGTGACGCTGATCAAGAATATATATACTTTTCTATACCGGACTCGCTTCGTTCTATGCGTTTGCACAAAGTTAATATACCCTGACCTTTCAGGTTTAGGGTATAACTAGTAAGGTATATCTTCGACTTGGCCGAAGTTAAAATACCCCCACGGCCGATTCGTAATGGTACAAAATCTTTTTATTTGAGATTTCAAAAAATTTACTATTTTGATGACGTCTTAAATACATTCATATTAAATTGTTTTCCTGCAAAGTAAAGATTAACCTATTTAAAAAGTTTTCAATTAGGTATTGTATGGGAGGTGGGCGTGTTCTAGGTTGGTTGATGTCAAGGTTTCTAACACACCTCAATTTTGATATAATACAAATACCCAATTTCAGGTCTGTTGCTTAAATATATATTTATAGAGTTTTCAATAAAATGGATTGTATGGGAGGTGGGTGTATTGGTAGGCGATTGTCGCCTTCTTTTCTTACACAATTTTATTTTGATATAAAATAAAAACGGCACAAGTTTTTTTCCTGTAGTTTAAAGAGAAGCCTTTTTATAGAGTTTTAAATTTTGGGGTTATATGGGAGGTGGGCGTGTTCATGGGTGGATGACGCCCCGAATTTTTATAACACGTCTCAATTTTATTATAAAAAGAAAAATATCTAATTTTACTCTTGCAGCTTCGACAGAAGCCTATTTATATAGTTTTTAATTTTGAGGTTGTATGGGAGGTGGGCATCTTCGTGGATGGATGACTCCCATTTTTCTAACTCGTCTAAATTTTTATATAAAATCAATATATATCTAATTTTACTTTTGTAGCTTCGACACAAGCCTCTGTATATAGTTTTCAATATTAGGGTTATATGGGAGATAGGCGTGTTCGTGAGTGGATTACGCCCATTTTTCTAACACGTTTTAATTTTTATATAAAAATAATATATGTATATCTAATTTTACTTTTGTAGCTTCGATAGAAGCCAATTTATATAGTTTTCAATTTGGGCGTTGTATAGGAGGTAGGCGTGTTAGTGGGTGGATGACGCCCATTTTTCTAACATAACTGAGTTTTGTCATATATTACACAAATACCGAATTGAAGTTTTGTAGCTTAAATATTTACTTCTCTATGGAGTTTTCATTATTGGGGTTGTATGGAAGATAGGCGTGGTTTTCATCCAATTTAGCCCATTATCGAACTTGATCTTAGTTTTTCTGAAAATGCTTCAAAATTGCGGTTGTAATCGTGTCCAGAGACTGACAGACGGACAGTCAAACGGACATGGCTAAATCAACTCAGGTTGTGATGCTGAGCAAGAATATATATACTTTTCTATAGCTACCATGCCTCCTTATGGACGTTACACACGTCGTGACAAAATTAATATACCCCTTATGCAGTACGCGTGGGGTTATAAAAATATAGGTCTATAGAAGGTACACTTAGGAACTGACCGATTTCAAGCATTTTTACAATTTTTTCTTAATTAGCTTAAACTAACTAAGTGCACAAGTACTTCATCATCATAAGAGCACTCCTTTTTTTGTGCCAATTTTTTATGGGATCAATGAATGCACTGTGGAGCGTCGCACTGACAATGTCTCACATTATATATGATTTGAAGCTGTCCAAAATCATGCCACTTAGTCCTACTAGACTATTTTTTGTGGAGCTACGTGAAGCCAGCCATAATTGCAGCCCTGTAAGATAACACTTAAGCTGCCATTGTTGAGACACCGGTCGAAATGCTAGAAAAAGTATGCCAAATTCGAAGCTTACGAATGGATTTCCTCAGGCGTAGTCACGGGCAACAGTGTAACGAGTGCGGCCACAATTAAAAAAATTTTTTCAATAAATAGAAAAAAACGTCTAAAGAGAATACTTGTATTAAGTATAATTCAAAATAGTTCTTAAAAATTTGTCCAAAGATAACTGATTCTAGTAAGAGACGCATATATTTGGTACATAAAGTTACTTTTAAGGATATTCTTAATAATTTGGTGATATATGTAGGTATAAATTAACTGCATGCGAAAAAAAACTATGGACTATTCCATCTTTCGATGTGGGGTATTTTGGTCAATTGGTTAAAATTAAAAAAATGCAGTCTACAGCATTTTTTGCAAACTCTAACCCAACATTTCGGAGGAGACTTCCTTCTTTCTTCAGGGGATTCGTTTTATTTATATTATGACTATAGACTCCTTGGAAATAGTTTTTGAAAAATATTGCACTTTTTTAACATTATAACAACATGGCATATATGAGAGATGCAATTATTGGTAGGCTGATTTAGTTATTTTTCGCATCAACTAGTTTTTTCTTTAAAAAAATAGGTGTACTAAATTGTATTACTCTGCGATGAATTTTTGGGGAAATATACCAGTTTACCGATTTCAGTTATATGAGAGGTGGGCGTATAAGTAGGCCATCTTGGTTTTTTTTTCTCACCTGCTAGTTGTTCCTATAAAATAACTTGATGCACCAAATTGTGTTGCCCTGGAAACATTTTTGGTGAAATAAACCTGATTTCCGATTTCGGTTATTTGAGAGGTGAAATTATTGGTCCAGTTTATCAATTTCGGTTATATAAGAGATGGATGTATTAGTTGGCCGATGTGGTTCCTTTTTGCACCAACTTATGTTTTTTGTTTTAAGAATTAAGTGCATTAAATTGTATTTCTCTGTTTCGGTTAAGAGAGGTGGGCGAATTAGTTGACTGATTGGGTTCCTTTTAACACCAACTAGTTTTTCATATAAAATAAATAGGTGCTCCAAATTATATTGCTCTAGGATGCTGATTTGGGAAAATAAACCAAGAACCGATTTCAGGTATATTTGATAAGAACTATGTGAGAACTCTTCTTTTATCAAAAAAAAAAATAAAATATATTTCCACAAAGTTACATGATTCTGCGGTAACTGCTTGTATTTTTGGCCGCTTTGGGAACGTTACACTGTGCGACGCCGCTTAGTATAGAACATATCATAATTTCCTGAGCGATTGTGGGAAAAATATATGAGATATAAAGTAGAATAGTAAAAAAAATTAATTAAATATTGATTTCACAATGCCTAGGTTTTTTATTTTTCTGACTAGCGTATAAGCTTGGCGTATAGACAGCGCCTGATTAGAACATGACAGGGCCCGGGGCTAAATCGACACGGGGCCTACTCAAGGTCAGATAATTTAGCTCGGATCTTTTAATAATTAAAATTTTAGTTTTTACGCATTTACTTAAAGTCTTAAAGTGAAACAATAACTCTTGAATTTTTATTTAACATTTTTTTTTTTTCGATTTAACTTTCTATCAACTCGTCATAGTTAATCGTTTGCAAGAAATCATTTTCAATAAAAAGTTGCGTTATTGACGACAAACATTTATGTAACATAGAAGATTGCTGAACATTTTTTTTTTCTTTTAAATACTAAAAATTATCTTTCAGCAATTCGAATTTTTTTTTAACCCATTAACTATGGATGGGTATTTTTTTACCCATGAAAATGCTTCCACAGAGACGTTCATATCTCGGAATTGGTAAAAGCTAAGAGCTTAATATTTTTTTTTGTTGGTTTAAGAAAACACAGAGCTATAAATTGTTTTGAAGTGTGCCCAGAAATTTTGACGTTAAATATTACATTTTCAAGGTCAAATGTGATAAAATTTGAAAATCATAATATTTGCTCTATTATCATTTGTTAAAAATTTAATATATAAAAAAAATCTAAAAGCTCTCGTGGCCAACTAACATACGATAGCAGCTGTTTATAAAAAAAATTGTAATTTAAGATTGCATCACTCTGGCAAATTCTAAAAAAAATCTGCTAACTTGGGTATAAAAATACCCAACCGTCGATATGGAGTTCTATATTTTCAAAAATTAAAAAAAAAGAGTATATTTAAACGATATTTTGCGTAAAATATTTAACTGTTTCATGTTATTTTATATGTTAATATTGTAGGTACCTGCATAGATCAATAATATTTTAACGTTTTTTTTTATGTATTTATGTACTTGTATATCCTTTACTGATATGTATTACTGATACTTTTTGACTTTCTTTTCATCTTGTGGAGCGCTGAAAAAAAGTTGTCGAATGGACTTTATGATTTCCTGCAGTCTCAAGGTGCGACAGCAACTGTCAAACCACATCCTCACCTAGTCCAAGATTTGTATCCTTAGTTGAGGCAGCCCCAGCATGCGGAATAAATTGATAGCAGTATCGCTCAGAGGATGCACGAGTATTTATAACCAAATCTGTATGAGCTTGTTTTTATAAACATTTTACAACTATGGCGCCCGTAATAGGTTATCATTAGTTCATCAATGAACAGATTATGTGAAAAAACACCAAATTGCATAAATTTTCGATTCAGTATCTCATTGAAAGGTGATACTTTTGAAAACTTATCTTTTTAATTCAACTTTTTGTTGTTGCAAACATTCAAATTTGTTTTTGATTGCCTGAAATCTATCTCTAGTCATAGCTTTTTTATATATGAGCAACTCAAGTACTCACGATTGGGCCAGTATGATGCTATGTTAGCCAACGTATGGTATCCGGTAATATACAATATGCCAATAAAATTTTTCATTTCTTCAATTGTTGTTCTAAAGCCAGAAATATTTTGTTGTCCGCGTACTCGTTTGTAGGGTTTGACGATAAACTGAAGGACTTCTTGGTCCATAAAACATTCCAAAATTGTAATGGAGTATACAATCCTTATAGACAAATATCAATAAGAATATATATATGAAAAAAAACAAGCTTTGAAATGTTCAGTCTTTATCTATCTTTTCATACAACACCTTATGCGTATTGTAGGTATAGTCATGGGGCTTCTTTTCAAACTTATCGGTAGTTCTTCGACTCCACTTTGACACTGAATTATTGCACTAGTTTTTAGTCTTTGTGCCTTTGGAAGAAGACTCCTGCGGCTTGGTGCTCTCACTGGCAGCAGAAATTCGTCTGAAATTATTAGTGTCGTCAATGTAGGTGTACTTCACAACAAAGTTTCTTGGCAGTTCACAAATAGCCTCATAGTCTTTGACTTCGTTGATAATTTGGACATTGTCGTCCAAATCTTCGTTGTCACTTATCTCGTCGACAACATCAGGTGGTATAATAAGCACATCAATCTCATTTGCGTCTTCATCATCATCGCTCCATCCGTCCATTTCAGCCTGCAGCTCCAAGGCAGTCAGAAACTTTCGTTATCTAAGCATTACCACAACACCCCTGTATTATTTGTTGTTTTAAAATAAAATTACTGCACTTGTTTTAGTAAATAATTCTAAAACGTTCTTTATTTTTAAGGCAAGAAACTTTTAAACAACTTTGACATTTCGATTTGCTTGCATTCTTAAAAAAGCTGATAAAAACAGTGCTGACATTGATGCAGAATTTGTGCTCTTTAAGAAAACAGTAACGACGGTTGGGTATTTTCCTACCCATTTCATATCTCGACAATGATGAAAGATATAAAGTTGAAATTTTATGAGGTCATTTCTATAACCCTTAGAAATAAGCCTTTAGGAGCCGCGGTTAATGGATAAATCGGCCTTCAACTTTGCAGTCAAATGCCGATTTTTAGCATATTGGTGACATGGTTTTTCGGTTTTAACTCGTCGACAAATTGATGTTTTTTCAATATGTAAAAGTCAAATTATTGCTAGAGACCTGTGCAACAGTTACAATTTTTTTAAAAATTGATTTAGAAAATTTTTGTGGTGGAATATTAATTTACTTCTTATTTTTTTATGTACCAAAGTTCGAAGGTCGATTAAAAAAAAATTTGAACTAACATAAACAAACGCCGCGATACGGGTCTTATTTAGCCTCTTTTTTAACCCCTCACTCTCAGAATCGACCTAACTTTTGCTAACCACAATTTGTTCCAAAGTGTAATGATTTTTTTTTTTCTCGCACATAAAAATTCTCATATATAAAAAAAAGTTTATTGAAAATGAAACATGTTTGCTATATTTTGATAAAAACTTTACTTTGTGAATTATTTTTTTTAATAAAAATAAATCTTTTCTAAAAAATAAAAAGTCTACCGGTTATGGTTTTTATCGAAAAAGTCTGTTATCTTTTAACTTTTATTTTTTCCGACAAAAATAAAACTTATTTTGTGCCTTTTTTTTTCGGGCAAATATAGCAGTTTCTTTTGACTTTTATTTTATCGGTCAAAAATAACAGTTATTTTTTGCCTTTTATTTTTTCGGTCAAAAATATCAGGCAATTTGTATTTTTTCAAAGGCCGTTTTACCGACTGAAACACTATTGATATAATTTTTTTCGTCTCATCGGTGCGCACATTTTACACATGGTATCAATAATTTTTTAACCGGTCAAGCGGTCTTTAAAAAACACAAATTGCCTGATATTTTTGACCGAAAAATAAAAGTCACAAAATAACTTTTATTTTTGACCGATTAAATAAAAGTCAAAAGTAACCGTTATTTTTGCCGGAAAAAATAAAAGTAAAAAAATAACAGTTTAATTTGAACTTTTATGGAATCAGTCGAAAATTTAAAAGGCACTTAATATTCGTAAAGCTGAGGCCATTTTTATCATAATGGTATATATGAAAAAGTCCTTCGACAATTTTTTCATTATGTCTTTTTCATTTGAAAATTGTAAAATAACAGTTATTTTCGGTCCCTGGAATATTCAGTTTGAGTACGCGTTTTTCTTAGCGACATTGAACCATTCCTTACCATCTTACGTCTAACGAAATGATACTATTAAAATACTATCGGCAGTTTTACTCGGCCTAAGAACCAGCTGAAATGCTATATCAAACTCCTTTTCGAATTCCAAAGGTGTTCTTCACAAATATGGGTATGCCGTGGGATTCATAAATCTTTTTCGAAATCTTCCATGAGCATATGCGACAAAATCATCCAGCAGCATAACAAAACAGTAAAAATTGTTTTATCTACAAAGTTCTGAGTCTGCACTCACGATTTTCTTTGAACTGACTATGATCCTTCTTTAGATCCTTCGTAAGCCGGTTCACAAACTGTCATTAAAAGGATCTCCGATTGTATTTCATTGCTGGGAATAGTGTAACGGAACCAAAGTAGAACGTTTAGTAGCTTCAAATGCAATAATGTGTGGTTAACATTTTTTGACCTTGACATTTCTCTTTGCATTCTTTCTTTCGTGAGCATATGCATCAGTACTTGAGTTTTATGCATTTGTTGACTTCTATCTTATGAACTATTCTTGCTGCCCTTGTTTTTGTACATGAATTATATGAATTTTGATCACTTAACTCGTAAAGTAATTCACGTTTCTTTTATATATGTTTAGGAGATTCATGCATTTTTGATCTCCTCGTAATTGTGCATGAATTTTGCTCACAAAAATTATGAATGATTCGTGGTATCCATGTATTTTTTCATAGCATTTACGAAAGTTTTATTTGGTTCATGTACCTCGTACACGCACTTCATGAACTTTAAACACTGGGCTTAAGAAATATTCATGTTCGCGTGTTTATTCGTTTGTGTATTTTGAACATTGTTATCATGAATAGTTCATGTGACTCATGTTAGTGGATACTGGACCAAAATTCATGAATGCGATTCATAGAAATCAGGTAAAAAATCCTGATTATTGACCAAAAAAAAAATTTTTCCACACCCTACACAATTTTTTTTATTGTAATGCGTTCATGTTGAAGTCTGTAGTCTACTTGATTCACAGCACACTCTTCTTCGAATCTCATTTGACGAACATTTTTTAAGAATATAGATTTTATCTTTATAGCAATTCGGATTCTTAAATTTTTTTCCGTGTTCTTCCTTCTTCTTAACTATAAACCATTTTGTTAGAATAAAACAAAAAACTTTGGTATGCTATACAGTTAGTTACCTACCCGGTAACATTATTTATTTCTGTTAAAGTCCTGATAATTAAACATCTGAGTTTCGCTTGATCCAATCCAAGTGAGAGGCAACTTTAGCGTACCCATCGGGATTATTGGTACCGCAACCGCCAACAACAAAACCGGCAACGCCAACTAATTTACCGTTATATGCGGCTGGACCGCCAGAGTCACCATTGCAGGCACCATCGCCTGCGTTATGACCCAAACATAACAAGGTACTGGCATCCATTCCCACTTTTAAAGTACACTTTAGTGTTGAAATGGTCTGTAAAGTGTTATATTTAAGGACTTTTGGGGATTCACCGCCAGTTTTAATACGACCCCAGCCAGAAATCGTAACATCTGCATTGACCGGTGTTTCAGTATCGGCCAATGGAATAGCCTCAATGTATTCGGAAAAAATCAATGGCTCGGATAACCTCAAGAGAGCAACATCATTAAGAAAGTTACCATAGTTTTCGTTAACAATGACTTTTTCAACCTGTCTGATAACACCACCTGTCAATCTGTTGACTGAACCAGCGCGTATTGTTAAAGTTTTGGCATCGTACCTGTGAACAAAACGATAAAAATGATTATAAATAATGTTTGTATTTCATGTGAAACTATGACACATACACTTTATAAGTTTTGTCTCCAGTATCTTGGGTAACACAGTGAGCTGCTGTTAGAATGTAGTTTTTGGAAATAATTGATCCACCACAATTATGTGATCCACTTTTCCTCAACGAAACTTGATATTTGAATTGACCTGTTACAGCTTCGTCACCACCGACAATACGACCAGTGGGACCAGCCCAAGCAAGAGGTGCTTGGAATGCACAGAGTAAAACTAGTACAGATAACTTAAACATCGTCAAGTCTTGGCGAAGAACTAATATTGTTCTATAATGGTTGGCCAATTTATACTCGTAGGACCACCTGCCTTAAGGCATAGTAAAAGTACGGATAGTCATATTATCTTATCTGTGTGAATTTCCTAGCGGATACTGTATATCTTAAACGATGCCATAAACACATCATCGTCATTGATGATTTCATTTAAAATGTATAACGGAATTCATAATGAAAAATACCCAAAACAAATTTTATCAGTTATAATAAATTTGAGAAAATCTAAGTTAAAAATTACACAATCGTTATCTATAAGTCAATTTTTGGTGGCATAAAAACTGATTTATGAAGATTTTATTTACAACGTGAGATATGATATTTTATAGGTACGAAGAATTTTAATAATACACATGACGTCTTAGGTTTGCAATTTGGTAAGTATTCGTCGATGTACAAGAAGATATTCAAGAAAAAGTTCAAGAAAGGATAAGGATAAGAATAAGGATAAGGATAAGGATAAGGATAAGGATAAGGATAAGGATAAGGATAAGGATAAGGATAAGGATAAGGATAAGGATAAGGATAAGGATAAGGATAAGGATAAGGATAAGGATAAGGATAAGGATAAGGATAAGGATAAGGATAAGGATAAGGATAAGGATAAGGATAAGGATAAGGATAAGGATAAGGATAAGGATAAGGATAAGGATAAGGATAAGGATAAGGATAAGGATAAGGATAAGGATAAGGATAAGGATAAGGATAAGGATAAGGATAAGGATAAGGATAAGGATAAGGATAAGGATAAGGATAAGGATAAGGATAAGGATAAGGATAAGGATAAGGATAAGGATAAGGATAAGGATAAGGATAAGGATAAGGATAAGGATAAGGATAAGGATAAGGATAAGGATAAGGATAAGGATAAGGATAAGGATAAGGATAAGGATAAGGATAAGGATAAGGATAAGGATAAGGATAAGGATAAGGATAAGGATAAGGATAAGGATAAGGATAAGGATAAGGATAAGGATAAGGATAAGGATAAGGATAAGGATAAGGATAAGGATAAGGATAAGGATAAGGATAAGGATAAGGATAAGGATAAGGATAAGGATAAGGATAAGGATAAGGATAAGGATAAGGATAAGGATAAGGATAAGGATAAGGATAAGGATAAGGATAAGGATAAGGATAAGGATAAGGATAAGGATAAGGATAAGGATAAGGATAAGGATAAGGATAAGGATAAGGATAAGGATAAGGATAAGGATAAGGATAAGGATAAGGATAAGGATAAGGATAAGGATAAGGATAAGGATAAGGATAAGGATAAGGATAAGGATAAGGATAAGGATAAGGATAAGGATAAGGATAAGGATAAGGATAAGGATAAGGATAAGGATAAGGATAAGGATAAGGATAAGGATAAGGATAAGGATAAGGATAAGGATAAGGATAAGGATAAGGATAAGGATAAGGATAAGGATAAGGATAAGGATAAGGATAAGGATAAGGATAAGGATAAGGATAAGGATAAGGATAAGGATAAGGATAAGGATAAGGATAAGGATAAGGATAAGGATAAGGATAAGGATAAGGATAAGGATAAGGATAAGGATAAGGATAAGGATAAGGATAAGGATAAGGATAAGGATAAGGATAAGGATAAGGATAAGGATAAGGATAAGGATAAGGATAAGGATAAGGATAAGGATAAGGATAAGGATAAGGATAAGGATAAGGATAAGGATAAGGATAAGGATAAGGATAAGGATAAGGATAAGGATAAGGATAAGGATAAGGATAAGGATAAGGATAAGGATAAGGATAAGGATAAGGATAAGGATAAGGATAAGGATAAGGATAAGGATAAGGATAAGGATAAGGATAAGGATAAGGATAAGGATAAGGATAAGGATAAGGATAAGGATAAGGATAAGGATAAGGATAAGGATAAGGATAAGGATAAGGATAAGGATAAGGATAAGGATAAGGATAAGGATAAGGATAAGGATAAGGATAAGGATAAGGATAAGGATAAGGATAAGGATAAGGATAAGGATAAGGATAAGGATAAGGATAAGGATAAGGATAAGGATAAGGATAAGGATAAGGATAAGGATAAGGATAAGGATAAGGATAAGGATAAGGATAAGGATAAGGAAAAGGATAAGGATAAGGATATGGATAAGGATAAGGACAAGAAAAAGGATCAGGATAAGAATAAAGATTATAGCATATCATTTATATGGGCAAAATGTTTTGTTTAAAAAAAAAAATAAATAATCATCACAATTAATTTTTTTCATTTGTCGAAATAATTTAATAATTTTGGAAAAAATTAATTAAAGAGACAAGAAGCTTTTGAAGTGCAAAATGGCCATTAAAATATACTTTTTACTGATTAAAACATTTTTACGGTGGAGGAATATTTTAATAAACAGAATGGCAAAGTCTATGCTAGAACGTCTCAGGAACCAAAAGATACAGTCTTGGTGAGAAGTATCGTGCAAAGGCATCACAACCCTGCATTTTTGCGAAAAAGGTGCAAAATCTGGAGCGAAAGTGTACCAACAAGATAATCGTTTGAGCGAAAATGTACCAACAAGATGTCGTTGACCACGGAAGGCATTGTTAAACATTTACCAACTGAAATCTTCAATGGAGAACACTTGGTCTTTCAACAAGACTCTGAACTAGCTCATAAAGCTAAAACAACGAAAGAGTGTTTTAAAAACTCATTTCTTAAATTTGTACATCATATAGATGGTTAAGCGCACTTAAGTTATAAGAGACCTTTTGACGAAAATAGGTTTACTGCCTTTTTTAATACATCAATATAATATCTATCTGTAAATAAATGTGAAAATTTATTGAAAATGCAAAGCCAGTGAATGCGTGTCAGTACACGGTTAAAATTAGTGTTTTGGATAGGGATGTATTGAATTTTAAAAACAAAATCGACGTTCCTGAACATTTGAAATTTTTCAACTATCACTTTTGTGCGCTTAACCATCGATATATAGTTTGTAACAGAACTTATGGCACGACCAGGTACCAGTGTTGGGTTTTTCAGTACAATTATACTTTTTCAGTACTATTTCATAATAAAAAGTACGTAAGTACCACGAAGACATTTTTAGTACATTTTCATACACTTGGTCTTCGTCATATCGACTTTCTTTGCTTTTTATACCCTAAACCTGAAAGGTCAGGGCATATTAACTTTGTCCAAACGTTTGTAACGCATAGAACGAAGCGAGTCCGGTATAGAAAAGTATATATATTCTTGATCAGCGTCACCAGGTGATTCGAGCTATCCATGTCCGTTCGTCCGTCCGTCCGTCTGTGTGTTGTCCGTATACACAGGATAAGAAGAAGGAGTTGAGATAATTGAATGAAACTTGGTACACATAGTCACATGAATCCAAGGATCTGCACTATTGAATATTTTTGGAATCCGCCCACGGACACGTCTACCTCCAATACAACGCAAAAATTGCAAACTGCATAACTCAGCTCATAATTAACCTACAACAATAAAATTTGGTATGTGTGTGTTTTGTATCAACACAAAGATGTTTTTGTAAAATGGGTGTCATCCACTCACGGACACGCCCACCTCCCATACAACGCGAAAATTGAAAACTGCATTACTCAGCTCATATTTAGCCTACAACAATAAAATTTGATGCGTATGTGTTTTATACAAACACAAAGATGTGTTCAAAAAATGGACGTCATCCGTTAACGGACACGCCCACCTCCCATACAACCCAAAAATTGAAAACGCAATAAATAAGCCTCCGTTTAATCTACAGAGCTAAAATTTGGCACGAATGTTTTTTATGACAAGACAAAGACGGTTTTGAAAAATGGACGTCATCCGCATACAGACACGCCTACCTCCCATACAACCCAAAAAGTTTAAAACTCAATAAATAAGGTTATGTTTGTCATAGAGAAATTAAATTTGGTATGTATGTATTTTATACCAAAACTAAGGTGTGTTCAAAAATTGGGAGTAATGCGTCCATGAACACGCCCACCTCCCATAGCGAAAGCACAATAAAGGCATTAACTGTGAGCTACAGGAATAAAACTTGGTATGTGTAAATTTTTCATCACCATTTAAATGCAATTAAAATAAAGGCTTCATCCGCCCACGGAGACGCCCATTTACAATAAAAATTTTTTTATTTTTGAAAAGTGGGTTTAGGGTATTTCATAGTCGGCCTAGACCGACTTTAGACTTTCTTTACTTGTTTTTGTATTTCTTTTGTGAATTTTTACAACCATATTTAAAACAGTGATGATATTTAATAATTTTGGAGGAGAGTTTTTTACTCTTCTGAAAGTACTTTTTCGGACGTGAGAGTACCTTTTGTTAATCTATATATAAATAGGCGTTAAGAATAATTTTCTCTCGTGTTTCTCAACCGATATTGATAGTTGTTTTTTACATGAATCAGAGTGCGGATTAGAAGTGCACCAAATATTTTGTATCTTTTGATACCCAGAAACCTTAAATTTTGTGAGGTTCGACAAAAAATTGGTTTTGAAAAAAACAAATTTGGGGTGGCGTAGCGTTAAGTTGTGCCGCATCGGTGTTAGAGGTTGGTGGGAAGTGAACAAATTAGCCGAAAACCTTCATAACTACCCAAGTGTTGTCCCTAGAGGGGTGAAATGTTCGACCGACCCCAAGAATTTTTTTTCTCCAAAATTTTTCAAGAACAAACCTGCCCCAATCTCTTGGTTTTTTTTCCAACATTTTATCGCAACATATCTACCCTATATTTCCAACCTTTAAAGGGGCACCTAAACATGTTTTTTTTTAAAAACTTTTTTCTAAAATTGGCTTCCATCGCTCCCTTATTCTTAAGATTCTAATCCTAATTAATTAGATTCTTTCCTAATATTACGCCTCTTTTTGTGGCGTCGTTGACAACGTGTAGATTACGCAATATTTCTTGCGCTTCTTGGTAATCTTCACGCTCAGTCCAGGTTTCTGGATCGGTAGCAATCAAATCAGTTGAAAATTCGAAGCCTACGAAAATTCTTGCTTTCTCAGGAATGACGTAATGACTCAAATATTTTTGTAATTCCTGATTAACTTTCTCCGATGCCAATTAAATCTTTTTTACACCTCTTTTAAGCCAAAATTGTTAACTTGACGAGCACGTACTTGATTTCCGTTGCTGCCGATATCCTAGCTATCATCTTCCTCGTCTTCTTCGTTGACACCAACGACATTATCTGAATCTATAACTTCTATCATATCGTTCTGTTCATCGTCAGACGATTCGTCCGTCTGAAAATCCATCTGAAAATTTTTTAATCGGATATCCCAAATAAATACTGTTAAACTTCTTTTCAATCTTCTGTTAAATCGAACAATTTTTCGGTTTCAATATTGAGAACAAAATCTTAATCATGCGTGACGTTTACTTTTTTTGATGATTAGTGTATTCAAGAGTACTTTTTTTGGGCTAAAAGGAGTTGGGGACTTTCGAAAATCGAAAGAAGGTAAAAAAATAGATATCCACTACAAATATCATTCCTGATTTACAACACATTCAAACGAACTGCCACCCTGATCAGCTCTATTATTTTATTTTTAACCGACTTCAAAAAGGAGAAGGTTCTCAAGTTGGTTGGTTTCTCTGTTTTTTCTATTACATGATCGTCTCTTTCTAGCACGAAGACATTAATGTCAAATAAATTGAATTGCTTGAAAACTTAATTTTTGGGCTGGCTCGGGTAACCGCAACTTGATGCAAATTTAAAAACTGAGTGTAGAGTATTTTATTTATTTAACTATGTATGTATATTGAACTGTTTGTCCATTTCTATTAATTTTATTTTACTTTAAATAATATATTAAATACATCGAAAAAGTTTATTATTCATGGAGAAAAAAAATAGTACAATTTGATGTCAAAAAGTACAATTTTTAATTTGATTTGGTACAATTTCGGAAAAGTCATTTCCCATCCCTGCCAGGTACATATGTTTCAAATTTTTTTCCACCACCTCCACCACAGTTGGTCTATAAACAGTTAATTAGCACAGATTCCATTTTGATTACTGAACAATTGAGACAAATATTGAGTTTTTGTACACAATGTCGAGTAAATTTGTGTACAAAATTTTTCCACATTATATTCAATTTTCAAATTTATTTATTGTTATCGAATTTCATTATTTGTTATTTTTTTTTTTTTCAACCGCACAATATAACCATAATAAATGCACCTCAGAAATGTCAATTTGAAGTTTGCTTCTTCTTTTTTAGCTGATAATGCTGGACGAAATTTTTCCTAGCAATTTCGAACAGCTTGTCAGTTGCTACAATCGAGTACGGAAACAGATCTAAAGTAGCATACATTTAAGCGACCGCTACCTAAACAGTTCTACCGAGCGCTATAAAAATGTATTTTTGCTCAAGTGCTACGAATGCTCAGTACGCTGAATGTGCCCATTATATCATATTGTTTGTTTATGAGCGCTCTCTTATTTGAAATATTTTTTGACCGATTGAAATAGCCGACAGAAATGTCAATAAGTACTACAGAAAATCATGTCTTTTTTCAATGAAACTTTATGCAATTTGCTTTGAAATTGTCAGATAAAATACGACAAGTCTTAAAACCTTTTTTTATTTTTCGTATATTTTTGGAAACGGTGACTTCTCAGTCTTTGTCACATAGCCTGCGAAAAACTACAAGCCTTTGGTATAGCAAGGATTTTAAAATACTTCACAATAACATGATAAGGCATGAAAGAGATATTCATCTAGCTTGGACTCAAGTGACCAAGAATTCTATAAACTTTCTTTTAAAATTTCGAAATCTCTCAATTCATCCTTCAAAACTCTTGATGAATTAACGGACGATCTGTTTATAAACTAACTGTGGCTAATTTTTTTAAAGAATGTTTTAAAGATCATTTAAAAATCATATCACATACATACATTTATATTAAAAAAGTTTCTATTGTACAACAAAAAAACAAAAACAAATTTTTAGTTAAAGTTTCGTGGATGATTTAACATTTTGTTTACGGCATAAACCACATTTTGAATGAAGAAATTGAGAATTTCTGCGCGCTTTAGAGTCATTGTCGGCTAGTTTCTTTACTGCTTATAAAGACCTGTTAACTTAACATCAGAATTATCTTCGATCCATTGCTTATGATAAAAAACTTTAGCATATCCATCGGGATTATTGGTACCGCAACCTCCAACAACAAAACCGGCTACACCAACTAGTTCACCATTATAAACAGCTGGACCGCCAGAGTCACCATTACAGGCACCATCACCAGCCTTATGATCCAAACACAACAAGCAATCTTCATACGATTGGATTTTAAGGGCACAAGTTAGTTTCGAAATGGCCGTAAGAGTATTGAATTTTAATTCTTGTGGTATTTCACCGCCAGTTTCAATACGACCCCAACCAGATATTCCCACATCTTCACCGGCAGGTGTTTCTGCACTTGCCAAAGCAATAGGTCCGATATATTCAGAATAAACCAAAGGTCTGGTTAATTTCAAGAGCGCAACATCATTAAGAAAATTTCCATAGTCTGCATGTACTAGAATAGATTCCACTCCGATGACAATGCCACCATTAAATCTATCTTTGGAACCTGCGCGGATTGTAAGTGTTAATGGGTCGTCGCTGCAAGAAATAATTACAAATGTAAGCTTAAAAACTTCTTAAATTTTACAAAAAAAAAAAAACCAATTTACTTACGTTTCAAATTCACCATTTGAGTATCCTGTGACAACACAGTGAGCTGCTGTTAGAACGAAATTTCTAGAAATAATCGATCCACCGCAAGTATGACTTCTGTAACGCCTTAACGAGACTTGATAATAGAATTGACCTTCAACAGCTGTTTCACCACCAACAATACGTCCGGTTGAATCCGCCCAGGTAAGTGCTACTAGAAAGTAACTGAGCACAAAAATTACTACAAAGAACTTTGACATTTTCAAGTCGTGGCATATAACTACTTTTGTCAGGCAATAGTTTGTTAATATATAGAAAATAAACTTTAAAATGAAAATAATCTTATCTGGGCGTGTTTACAAGCGGATTAGCCTTAAAGACGTGCATTTTTAATGATGCCATAAAAAAGTCACCCCTATCGTGCTATCAGGCCGAGGTTATAAAATAAGTTATAATGGCAGAAAAAACGCTATGCTAAAAAAAGCAATAATAAGATTACATAAATCATAATGAAAAAATTTTAATGGTAAATTTTTATTCCGATTCAGTCAAATCATTAGTTATTTATGATTCTTGCAATTTGTCATAAGATATAATGTTTTGCGAAGCAATTTATGAGGCAACATGATATAGTATTTATTATTATTCTATGAAGCTTCTGTTTTTGTTTTTCGTCAAAATTTATGACCAACAATTTACACAAAGGCCATTTTACACACACACCCTAAGCAGAGCTGCGAGTTCTTCGTACTATTATAACAGAAGTTATCATTTCTGTCACATTTACTTATGAACCTACGCATTCGTTTCTGAGTTAAAAAATTTTAAACCATAATTTACAATTTTGGAATTTATAAAGTTAACTTATTCTAGTAAGAGAAGCATAGTTCGATTCCTACAACTCAATGTTTAAAAATTATTTTCTTCAAATGTTGCCCACGACTAGCTCTTAAATGGTCCATTCTGTGGCTCCAATTTTCGACAACTCTTTCGAGCATATCGGCCGGTATTCCATGAATCCTTGAATAACACAGTCATGTTGGTTTCCAAAGCGTCAAATGTTTCGAGTTTATCGACATAAACAAGTGATTTAACATATTCCCAAAGAAAGTAATCGAATGGCGTCAAATCACATGATCATCGCTCATGATCGCCCATAACGACCAAAATATTGTTGAAGAACTCATCATTTTCATTCATCATCAATCAGAACATTCATCAGTCAGAACATTCTCCATCTGACTGCTGATTGTGGTAGCAAGTTTCCATAATTAATAAACGTTGTTCGGTAGTAAATCTATTCATGATTGATTTATATTGAATACTGAACACAAGTGTCATCTGTATAAGCCATTTGACACTTAACAGCTGTCAAAACAACACAGTTGAAAAAGGCACCTCGTATTGGAACACCCTAGTTACTTTTAACAATGTTTTTTTATAATTTGTTGACACATGTTTAAATAAATTGCATACGGAAAAAAATATAGAATTGGATTTGTCTTGAAAAAATTTTTTGTTGTTTTTTTTGTTGCTTTTTTTTTATATTTTATTTTTTAAGTATTAATAATGCTATGCAAAAAAATGAGCTGAAAATAGCTGCTTATCTTTACAAAAAGTAAGTTTTTGTAGATATAACTTTTTAGATTTTGTTTAAGTCCTGCTGTGTTAAAGGAATAACAGCCGTTATTTATGTAATTTTTTAAAAATCACCGAATTCGAAAGTAATTAAAAAAAACGAATCAAAAATTACTTCCTCAATTTTTTTTTTTTTAATTGTATTAGAGCAAGTATGTTTGACAAATGTTTTACCAAAAAAATTAATTTGGAGTAACTGTTCATTTTAAAGGAAATAAATTTTTAAATTTTTTTTTAAATTTTACTAAGAAATAACAGCCATAACCAAACCATAGCTAAAGGAATATTGCTAGAAGAACTTCAAAATAAGAAATAATAATATAAAGAACAGAAACAAGTTAAGAAAGTCTAAAGTCGGTCTAGTCTGACCCTAAACCTCCTATAATGTTAAAATTTATATTAAAAAACCTAACGCAAATAAACATAACTTCCTCCTATAATGTTAAAATTTATATTAAAAAACCTAACGCAAATAAACATAACTTCCTATCAAAATCCATGTATACTGTATACTAGACCGTATCACCTTGTATGGCAGAAAAATAAACCTATTTTGACACCGCCCCTGAAGAAGTGAAATCGAAAAAATGGATTTTAGGAGCACTTTCGACCTATTTTGCAAAGAATAACACTTTGGATCATAATAATTTTTTTTTAATTTTCGAAATCTTTTCGGGATTCAAGGTGGCTGTAACGCCGTGACTGATGTGGCCGACTTATGTACTATTCGAACGAAACGCTCCGTGTTTTGCGAGTGGCAAAGATAATCTGTCGAAAAATGTAGTGCTCGTTAAGCCCTTTTCAACGAGATATAATTTTTTAAGATCTGTCATGTAATGCTTAAGTTATGCAAAAAATACCATTTTGGCTGTTTTTTCTGTGGTCCAAAAGAAATTTTTTTTTGTTATCGGAATCCTCTCGACATCAACTTTAAAATAGGGGGTGGTTTTTTAATTTTTTTTTTTTTGTATGGAGGCCGACCCAGTCTATTTGGCATGTTCCTGGGCGGATGACGCCCATGTTGTGACCACATCTTAGTTTTGATAACATAATCTCACCTATCAAGTTGTTTTTGTAGCTCATATATCAATCTCTTTATAGAGTTTTTACCATAGTGTGTTGTATGGGAGGTGGGCGTGATAGTGAGCAGATGATTAATATTGATAGATAATGAGCAGATGCAGCAAATTTTTTGTGCACTCCTCAGTTTTGTTGTAAAATGCTCCCATACCAAGTTTTATCTCTCTAGGTCAAATATGAACCTTTTAATAGTGTTTTAAATATAGTGGGTTTTATTGGAGGTGGGCGTGCTTATAAGCGGATGACGCCATTTTCTAAACACCTTAGTTCTTAAATACCAGACATACCTGCTTAATTTTATTCCTGTAGCTCAAATACAAGCCTCATTAAAGAGTTTTCAATTTTAAGGTTGTATGGGAGGTGGGCGCGTTCATGGGCGAATCACGCCCATTTTTTGTATACTTTTACATTTTGACATGTAGTGTAAACTATAATTTTTTTTTGGCTCAAATACAACCCTCCATACAGCGATTTTTATTTGTTGCTTGTATGGGAGGTAGGCGTGTCCGTGGGTGAATTCCAAAAAGATTGGAATATTCCAATAGTGCAGATCTTTGGGTCCATGCTAGCATGTGTACCAAGTTTCATGCAATTATTTCAACACGTTCTTCTTATTCTGTGTTTACGGATAACACACAGACGGACAGACCGACGGACAGACAGTGGCTATATTAGTTGGCCGATTTAGTGTTTTACCCTCCTACTAGTTTTTTGTACAAAATAACAGGTGCATCAAATTGCATTGCTCTGGGATCTTTTTTTGGTGAAATTAACTAGATTACCGATTTCGGTTATAAAGGGTGATTTTTTAAAAGCTTGATAACTTTTTTTAAAAAAAAAACGCATAAAATTTGCAAAATCTCATCGGTTCTTTATTTGAAACGTTAGATTGGTCCATGACATTTACTTTTTGAAGATAATTTAATTTAAATGTTGACCGCGGCTGCGTCTTAGGTGGTCCATTCGGAAAGTCCAATTTTGGGCAACTTTTTCGAGCATTTCGGCCGGAATAGCCCGAATTTCTTCGGAAATGTTGTCTTCCAAAGCTGGAATAGTTGCTGGCTTATTTCTGTAGACTTTAGACTTGACGTAGCCCCACAAAAAATTGTCTAAAGGCGTCAAATCGCATGATCTTGGTGGCCAACTTACCGGTCCATTTCTTGAGATTAATTGTTCTCCGAAGTTTTCCCTCAAAATGGCCATAGAATCGCGAACTGTGTGGCATGTAGCGCCATCTTGTTGAAACCACATGTCAACCAAGTTCAGTTCTTCCATTTTTGGCAACAAAAAGTTTGTTAGCATCGAACGATAGCGATCGCCATTCACCGTAACGTTGCGTCCAACAGCATCTTTGAAAAAATACGGTCCAATGATTCCACCAGCGTACAAACCACACCAAACAGTGCATTTTTCGGGATGCATGGCCAGTTCTTGAACGGCTTCTGGTTGCTCTTCACTCCAAATGCGGCAATTTTGCTTATTTACGTAGCCATTCAACCAGAAATGAGCCTCATCGCTGAACAAAATTTGTCGATAAAAAAGCGGATTTTCTGCCAACTTTTCTAGGGCCCATTCACTGAAAATTCGACGTTGTGGCAGATTGTTCGGCTTCAGTTCTTGCACGAGCTGTATTTTATACGGTTTTACACCAAGATCTTTGCGTAAAACCTTCCATGTGGTCGAATAACACAAACCCAATTGCTGCGAACGGCGACGAATCGACATTTCACGGTCTTCAGCAACACTCTCAGAAACAGACGCAATATTCTCTTCTGTACGCACTGTACGCATTCGTGTGGTTGGTTTAATGTCCAATAAAGTAAACTGAGTGCGAAACTTGGTCACAATCGCATTAATTGTTTGCTCACTTGGTCGATTATGTAGACCATAAATCGGACGTAAAGCGCGAAACACATTTCGAACCGAACACTGATTTTGGTAATAAAATTCAATGATTTGCAAGCGTTGCTCGTTAGTAAGTCTATTCATGATGAAATGTCAAAGCATACTGAGCATCTTTCTCTTTGACACCATGTCTGAAATCCCACGTGATCTGTCAAATACTAATGCATGAAAATCATAACCTCAAAAAAATCACCCTTTATTAGAAGTGGAATTATAAGTAGAGCGATATAGTTGTTTTTCACACCAACTTGTTATACCCTAAACCTGAAAGGTCAGGGTATATTAACTTTGTGCAAACGCTTGTAACGCATAGAACGAAGCGAGTCCGGTATAGAAAAGTATATATATTCTTGATCAGCGTCACCACGTGAGTCGAGCTATCCATGTCCGTCCGTCCATCCGTCCGTCTGTCCGTCCGTTCGTCTGTCTGTCCGTCTGTGTGTTGTCCGTATACACAGATTAAGAAGAAGGAGTTGAGATAATTGGATGAAACTTGGTACACATGGTCACATGCACTCAAGGATCTGCACTATTGAATATTTTTGGCATCCGCCCACGGACACGCCTATCTCCCATACAACGCAAAAATTGAAAACTGCATAACTCAGCTTATAATTAGCCTACAACAATAAAATTTGGTGCGTATGGATTTTATGTCAACACAAAGACGTTTTTGAAAAATGGACATCATCCGCCCACGGACACGCCTACCTCCCATACAACGCGAAAATTAAAAACTGCATAACTCAGCTCATAGTTAACCTACAACAATAAAATTTGATATGTATGTGTTTTATACCAACACAAAAACTTCTTCGAAAAATGGACGTCATCCGCTCACGGACACGCCCACCTCCCATACAACCCAAAAATTGAAAACGCAATAAATAAGCCTGTGTTTAACCTAAAGAGCTAAAATTTGGCACATATGTTTTTTATGACAAGAAAAAGATGGTTTTGAAAAATGTACGTCATCCGCCAACGGACACGCCTACCTCCCATAGAACCCAAAAAGTTTATAACTCAATAAATAAGGTTATGTTTGTCATAGAGAAATTAAATTTGGTATGTATGTATTTTATACCAAAACTAAGGTGTGTTCCAAAATTGGGAGTAATCCGTCCATGAACTCGTCCACCTCCCATAGCGAAAGCACAATAAAGGCATTAACTGTGAGCTACAGTAATAAAACTTGGTATGTGTAAATTTTTCATCAACATGTAAATGCATATAAAATATAGGCTTGATCCACCCTTGGAGACGCCCATTTACAATAAAAAATTTTTGTTTTTGAAATGTGGGTTTAGGGTATTTCATAGTCGGCCTAGACCGACTTTAGACTTTCTTTACTTGTTATTTTCTTTAAATAATTAGGTGTACCAAATTGTATTACTCTGGCCTGCTTTCTTAGGGATATTTCCCATGCTTTAGTTTACCGATTTAGTTTATATGAGAGGTGGATGAACTAGTTGACAGATTTAGTTGTTTTTCACACCAATTTTTTGTTTTTATGAAGTGTTTTAGGAAAATATAACAGTTTAGCGATTTCGCTTTTATGAAAGGAGGTATTAGTTGGCCGATTTGATCACACTTTTGTGAGAATTCTTATCTTATCAAAGAATATATTTCCACAAAATTTCACGATTCTAAGGTAACTTATATTTTTGGGCGCTTGCTAAATGGGACCGTTACACTGTGCGTTCTTCTCTTAATGATAACGAAAGATTATTCATGTATAAAGTCAAAAGGAAAGATGTTTTGGACGATAACCGATAACCGATTGATTGTACTTTATAATTCGCTCTTGTCAAAAATTTGGTCCGGCAAAACCAGACCATGCGGTAGTGTTTTCAACTGGTGCCATTGGTCGTAAATGCATGGTTCGTTCACGCAATGTTTCTACTTACGATTTGTTTTGGTAATTGTTTTTGGGCTCACTTCGTTCGAGACGCTGCGAACTGTTGATGGTGTTTTGTACGCCATATATCGTGATGCCTGTCATCGCATGAATTTGCTGGAATATGACACCCATTGAGACTTGACACTTGCCGATGCAATTTTTTCTGTGTCAACACACCAAATTCGTAAACAATTACCTCAAAAAAATTTGCCCTTTCAGTCCGTGAAAAAATTTTGACCGAGCTTCTTATGGTCAACTGTGTTGTGTGTGTTATTAAATGTTTGTGTTATTAATAAAAACGCAATTGACCGAGAACTGGACCTACATGTTTTGTGCCGACTCCGTAAGGCTAAAGTTATTGTACTGAAGAATTTTTAAATGTCATTGTTTATTTTCTGAGGTTTGCCATTGTCTGAAGAGAGATGGTGACCGATCTGAAAAAACTTTTGCCGCGACTGGGGATCGATCTCGGCCTCCGGGCATGCTAAGCTACACACTTAACCTGCATGCCACGGCCACCATTGCATTCGCAGAACGACAGGCAATACCGAAGTTGGAAACGTGATAGAATATATGACCTGAATAACGCTTTTCGAGTAAGAAACTTAAAATTTGAATGTGAAACAAAAGAATGACACATTGATGAAGGCGGTTGAAAAAACAATCCTCAGTGCGTTTCTTTTAGCATCAATCCGTTCGAAATCTAAAACTGCCTTAGCAGTTGCCTCCTCTGGAATTACTGAAAGGTGGTTGGAGAGCGGTTGGATTGTTATATCATTCAGAGCAATATCACTGAACTGATTTTATGAATTCATGGGAACTACCCGAAACTGCCCTAACACCACACAACTTGAAACTGGAAGTTGGCTCAGTCGTCATTATCCTGTGCAATCTTAATCTACCAAAGCCTCGCAATGGCACCCGGGTAGTTCTAACCGGTAGTTTTAACCCGAAAACACCCAGGTTTTCTTATGGCCCGGGTAATTCGAACTACCTGAGTACTCGTAATACTCGAAAATCGAGAGCTCTACTAAAAACTGAATCTAAAAACGAAGTTTTAAAAAAAAATTTCTTTTTCATGATCCTACCATTCAAAGCGAAACATAATGAAAACATTTTTTTTTAAGCCTCTTTTAAATTGATCACACAATTGTAATTATTATTTATTAATTATCATACACTTTCGATTTAATCCAATTGAGATGATAAGATACTTTAGCATAACCATCTGGACGCGAAGTACCGCAACCCAAGACAACAAAACCGGCAACACCAACCAATTTTCCATTGCAAACAGCAGGACCACCAGAATCACCACTACAGGCGCCAGTACCTTTATCATGATCCAAACAGATCAACGAATCCTCTGACATAAGAATTTTCGAGAAGCATTGCTTCTTGCTAAGAGCGGTAACATGTGCTGAAAGCATAAAAATGGGTGAACTATCCTCATTGGTAGCCGTAAGGCCCCAACCAGAGATGACAACATCAGAGCCAGCGGGTACTTCATCACTTTCTAATTCAATAGGTTGTATGCGATCCGACCAAAAAAGTTCCTCTTCCAGTTCCAACAAGGCAACATCATTTAAGAAACTACCATCGGAGTAATTCTCATGTACAGTTATTTTCTTAACCTGTACAAACGTGCCACCGGCAATGCGATTGCTGCTGCCAGCACGTATATTATACATCTCAGCGGGGCGGCTATAAATTTGGAACATGGTGTTAGTGAATTTTAATCAGTGATGGTTGGCTAACTTACGCTTGATTGTTCGGGCCCCAAACGCAGTGAGCGGCAGTTAGAATAAATTTAGGGCTCAAGATAGAACCGCCGCATGTGTGACGGTTATCGATGCGCAAAGATATCTGATAGGGATATTGCAAAATAATAGCATCCTCACCGCCTACAATGCGTCCTGTAGTAGCGCCATTAGCAACAGCGATCACAATTGCGGCCACAAGTGCAACGAATATTAAATCGAGACGTGCAAACATTACACCGACAAGTTTTGAAATCAAATAAATCTTCAGTTGCAGAAATGGGCAGTATTTATAGCCTTAAAACTAGTAGGTTGATCAAAAAATAGGCTTACGAAAAAGATTTTTGGTAAAAAAGAAAGATTAGCTTATCTTGAATACAAAAATTGCTTATCTATCGTCATAAAGTGGCCTTTAATTAAATGATTTATGATAGAACTATAAATTAAAACACTTACACTCTACTGAAAAAACGGATATACCAGAGTGAGATAGAAGTCAAGGTCAATAACGACTGTTGTTCCTAAAATATATGATTTGAAAATTTTGCCCAAAGCACTGACTGACTAAAAATGGATCTCAATAGAGCAACATAAACTCTTATATAAAATGGTTTCTTGATTTTTAATTACAACATTAACAAATAATCAATAAAAAGGTCCTATAATTTCTCCTAGTTGATTTTACCTGTCAAGTAAAAAGTTTTTGGTCTTGCTTTTAAATAAAAATTTTGTTTATTAAGCTAAGTTATACAAAAGAATTTTATTGGCACTCATTTTCTGGCCAGCGTCTTAAGCCAGAGCTTCATTAATCCATGCAGAGTGATAAGCAACACTGGCAAATACATCCGGATAACGTGAACCACAGGCACCTATAACAAAGTTCGAAACAGCTACCAGTTTATTTTCATGAACACCACCGTTTCCAGCATCGCCATTGCAACTGCCAGCTTTGAGCGGATGCGCCAGACATAGACTGGAGTCATCTTTACTGGCAAAGGCATCCAAGCAGTCGTCCACAGTGGCTACCGTAAAAGTGGTGTGCTGTAATTTATAGGCCGAACTTGCACCAGCCTGTTGGCCCCAACCGGCTACAGCCACAGCAGCATCGACTGATGGCTCAACTGTGGCCAATTCAATGGCTGCAATCTTTTCGCTATACACCAGCTCTGTCTCCAAAGTCAAGACGGCAATATCGTTGACGAACTTAACATAGTTTGGATGAATTCTCTTGCTTGCTACATAATGAATCTTGCCGCCTGCAAATTGATTTGTGCTGCCCACACGCACGCTCAAACTAAGAAGTTGAAAAAAAAAAAAAGCATAAATATTATGGAAGTTCGTTAACAAAAATCTTCAGCTACTCACGCGTCATTGCTATAATCGGCCACACAGTGTGCCGCTGTCAAAATATGCCAACTATCTAGAATGCTACCACCGCATATGTGTGCTCCATCCAAACGAATTGAGGCCACATGTGGATATTGTGTGGTACCGGCTTCTTCACCACCCAAAATTGGCCCAGTTGGTAGTGCCCAAGTTGTTGCAATGCAGACGCCAACAATTGCTGCCAATATCAAGAAACGTGTTGAGGCCATCGTGTGCTTTCAATAACTAACAACTGAATTGTCTTTTAGGCTACACACCTATTTTATTGGTCAGATTATTGAGCATTTAATTTTAATAAATAGCTTATCAAAAATTTCGAATAGCTTATCTTATCGTCTGATTCACAATTTATTGCTGTATGAATTACTCTATTGCTCTACTGTTTAGTATATGAATTCTTTAATCCAAACAATAATTACTGTCTGCAGTTCTGCAAATCGTTAAATAAGCAGTTTAGTTACTTATTAAGTGACTTCATAAAATAAGACCCACCTGCACTTTGTCGGCTTTGAAAAATTGAGTAAAAAATAAAAAAGTAACCGATGCATTCTCCAAAAAAATTGGGGCGAAAAGTGACCCAAAGTTTCATGAAGCTATAACGCGTTCAGTATAAGTGCTGCGATAAAAGTTATGGTACGAGAGTAAAGGTTAATTCTTTGGTCTCATGACAAAAGAAAGAGGGAGAGCAAGGGGATAACAAGAACAAGAACAAGAACAAGAACAAGAACAAGAACAAGAACAAGAACAAGAACAAGAACAAGAACAAGAACAAGAACAAGAACAAGAACAAGAACAAGAACAAGAACAAGAACAAGAACAAGAACAAGAACAAGAACAAGAACAAGAACAAGAACAAGAACAAGAACAAGAACAAGAACAAGAACAAGAACAAGAACAAGAACAAGAACAAGAACAAGAACAAGAACAAGAACAAGAACAAGAACAAGAACAAGAACAAGAACAAGAACAAGAACAAGAACAAGAACAAGAACAAGAACAAGAACAAGAACAAGAACAAGAACAAGAACAAGAACAAGAACAAGAACAAGAACAAGAACAAGAACAAGAACAAGAACAAGAACAAGAACAAGAACAAGAACAAGAACAAGAACAAGAACAAGAACAAGAACAAGAACAAGAACAAGAACAAGAACAAGAACAAGAACAAGAACAAGAACAAGAACAAGAACAAGAACAAGAACAAGAACAAGAACAAGAACAAGAACAAGAACAAGAACAAGAACAAGAACAAGAACAAGAACAAGAACAAGAACAAGAACAAGAACAAGAACAAGAACAAGAACAAGAACAAGAACGAGAACGAGAACAAAAACCTAACACCAAACGAGGATAATAAAAAGGTTAAAGCTTTATACTTTTATAATAAAGTATAACAAGAATTACAAGAAAACAAGTAAAGAAAGTCTATAGTCGGTATAGCCCGACTATGAAATACCCTTAACCTACTTTTTAAAATACAATCATATTATTTAAAGTTGGAGTGTCCGTGCCAATATTTTATTTTCATTTAAATTTTTATGAAAAATTGTATATATACCAAGTTTTATTCCTGTAGTTGACATGTTAATGCCTTTATAATGTTTTTGCTATCGTGGCTTAATGGGAGGTAGGCGTGTTCGTGAACGGATTAAGCCCGATTTTTTAACACATCGTAGTTTTGGTATAAAATACATACATATCAAATTTTATCTGTGTAGAGAAAACATAAGTTTATTTATGAAGTTTTAAACTTTTTAGGTTGTATGGGAGGTGGACATGGCCGTGGGCGGATGTCATCCATTTTTCGAAGACGTCTTTGTTTTGATATAAAATACATACATACCTAACGGACGGACATGGTTAGCTCGACTTACGAGGTGACTGTGATCAAAAATATATATACTTTTCTATACCGGACTCCTTTCGTTCTATGCGTTACGAACATTTGCACAAAGTTAATGTACCCTAACCTTTCAGGTTTAGGATATAAAAAAAGAACAAGAATAATGAAAGAGAAAGCATAAGAATTGTGACAAGAATAATAAAAAGGATAAAAAAAAAAAATTATTTGGGTTGGGACAAAAATTTCGTATAAGGGCAAGAAATAAGATAAAGTGTCAGTCAAGGATATCGAAAAGGATTAAATCAATCATTTTGGATAAGACATATTTAGTAAGGGTTAAGATAAGATGTTTGTAAATTATTTGAATAAGGAAAAAAACAGGATTAAAAAAACTATTTAGACCATTATTAGGACAAATATTTGGGGAAGACCCCTAGCATGAGCATGAACATGATGTGAACATGGATCAAAACAAGGATTGGAACGAGGTTTAGGACAATGATTTGGATGAGGATTAGGAAAATAGTAAGAACGAGATTTTCAACAAGGGCAAGAAAAAAAATTAAATGTAAACCTAGGGTATGGACAAGTTTTTAAGCAACCATTTGGGACAAGGCAAAAAATAATGAAGAGTTATGTAAATTATTTGGGCAAGGATTTTGACAAGGATAAGAACAAGATTTGTGAAACGAATTAAATTACGATTGAAACAAGTACTAAATAAGATTAGGCAATGTTTTGGGCAAAGACTAGCATAAGGATTAAAAAATAATTTGAAAAAGGACTACGAACAGGAATTGGGCAAATATATAAATGCGGATTGAGATTGTGATTTGAATAAGAACTAAAAGATTTGGAAAAGGATTAAGACTAGGCAATGATAAGGGCTAGGATATATGAAGATGTGAATTAAGATAGGCAACAAGGATACAAAGTATTTAGACCATGATGTGGACAAGGATTCGCACAAAGATTATAAAAACGATTTGAAGCAGGATAATAACAAGGATTAAAACAAGGATATCAATGCGGATTAGGTGAGTTATTTAAACGAAAGTTAAGACACGACTTTAACAAGGAGTAGGACTAGGATACCGATAAAAGTTTCAACGATTTGAAGCAGGATAATAACAAAGATTAAAACAAGGATATCAATGCGGATTAGGTGAGTTATTTAGACGAAAGTTAAGACACGACTTTAACAAGGAGTAGGACTAGGATACCGATAAAAGTTTCAACAGAGATAATGAAAAAGATAAAGACCAGGATTTTGCCAAAGCTTAGAGAAGGATTGGCAACAATCTTGAAAAATATTACATCACAGACAATGACAAGGATTTAGACAAGTAGGTTGGCGAAAAATAAGAATACGAATAAGAATTTTAACAAATTTAAGGGAAAGGATAAGGACAAAGGTGAGGAGAAGGAAGATAAGGATACGTTTTCAGCTCTTAATATCTACGGTTGTGTCGATGTCATAAATACTATCATTCAATGGTTTTAGATTAAACGAATGCACTGAGTATACTTCTCTGATCTTCTTTAACCCTTTAGTTACATAGTTACGCGCGGTCTTTGAACTGAACCTGTGGTTTGGTGGTTGAAAAGTGCACCATTTCGCATTAACGATAGTTTTTTCTTTCTGCGAGTAGGAGAGATTACAACAGCACTCGTTTTCTTTTGTTTCGAAATGATAATTTATTATTTATAAAAATTTATTATTTGTTTTCGGAGAAACTAATTAATTTAAATATTTAACAAAAATTTTATTGTTTTCAACGAATGTTTAGGACCAAAACCGATTTTCATAAAAAAATCTTAATTCACTTATGGATGCCACGCACATTTTTCTTGCCTCTTAATCAGGGATATGCAAAGAGTACTAAAAAAATAAGCATACTTAACCCTTAAATGCATAGTGTGCCATATATGGCACAACCAAAGAATTTCTTCTCATGTACGAGAGTAAGTTTGAAAAAAATAATAAATTTGTTGAGGCATACTGGTTTGAAGCTTTCGTTTTCTCACAGCAGCAACACATACAGAAATCAGCTCATTGAGTTATTTGGCGCAAAAGTGAAAAAAATAATGAAGAAAATCGCAGAGGTCATGCATTTAAGGGTTAAGTCAAGTATGCATACTAATTGATGCTCATTTCACTCGCTTATTCATGAAAGAGAAATATGAGAACATTGAGTAAGGTGAGTTTTATTTTGAGTTATGCCCTGTTGGTAATTTTCGCTTGTTTTGGTTTACTATTCCGTGAGAAAAAATAAATTAGCTAAGTTAATATTTTGTTATGCTTTATGCTTTTGACATAGAATAACGTCTTATAGCGCGGTTTTCATGGGAAGGTTTTTAAAAATTTTTTCAGGGATATGAAACGTTTTTGGGTAATACTTCAGGGTATACCTGCAGCCTTTAATACACATCGATCAAAAATAATATATATGCTTAAATGTCAGATATATTGTGAGCTTAACGTATATCTAAATTTTGATTTTGTCACTATTATATTAGAGTCAAAAAATAGCAAAACCTAAGAAGACAAATTTACATTTTCATGCGCGAAACTCAATCATTAGCTACTTATGTTTAACTGCCGCTTTCTTCATTGCTGTTTCGTGGTTTTTTCACTTGGAATATATATTTTTTAATCAAAAAAAAATTCCATGAGGAAATAAAAATTTTACAAAACTCACAAATTATGAAGCATGACCCAAAGACCCAAACTTAGACCCAAACTTTGAAATTCGCATTCAAAATATTACTTTTTGTAAAAACTAAGCATTCAGAAAAAAATATATTAAAACTTACATTTTTTTATTAATACTTTTTACAAAAATGACTCCACAACTGAATCTTGGCTGATTTTTGTTTTTGTTTGAAAATTAGTTTGAAATTTGTTAATACAGGATTTTTTTTTTAATGTAAATTGGTTGACAAATTTGTTATATAAATAAGGCTCTAAAGAACGCATTTTCTCAAAAACATTCTGATAAATAGTTTGATATGAACTCTTTTGGGAAGTTAATAAACTATTGGCAGTGCCTATGCTTCACTTGGTACTCAATTCAACTTTATATATGAGATGGGTTCGTGTCACGAATTTTAACGTGACACGACGTGTCATGACGAATCACGTCGTGATCGTGAGCGAACCAATAAAAAATTTTTAATTTATTTTTGTTTATTAAATATTTACTTTGTAAAATTTTCTTTTTAAAAAGTAGTATTTTCGTAACCGCTGAACCTATTTCGTCGTTTCAATTTGCGTTGTATTTGTTGGAACTTAACCACGACGCTTTACACTTAATCCAGGTAGTGGTGTTAATAAAAATATCCGTCAAATAATTTCATCAAAACTTTATAAATCTTGTAGAAAAAAAAATATATCGGTACATATATTAAATAAAACAAAACTCAACCATATTAATTAAGCAATATTCGCTTTGATATCCTCATGCAATAATGCTCTTGATCCACTCATGAGCATAGGATACTAGCATGGCAACATCGGGCAACTTGGTACCACATCCACCGAATGCAAATCCAGCAACGCCCACAAGTTTACCGCCCGAAACACAGCCGGAACCGTAATCACCCTTACAGATGCCATTATTGACTGGACGCTGCAAGCACAATGAAGAATTATAGCCATAACCGGCTTCTAGTTCACACTCAGCTTGTCCCAAAACAGTAAAACTAGTCTCTTGTAATTTATAGGGTGTGGCACCTGACTTCAGTAGACCCCAGCCGGCAATAATAACACTAGCACCATCTTCGATGACGTCATCTTGTGCAGCCAATTCAATGCTAGCCACCTTCGCACTCCATGTCAGTGCTTGTTCTAACTCCAAAATGGCCAAGTCGTTCAGGAAGTTACCATAATTAGGATGAATATTGCTAGATGCCACATTTAAAATTTTACCACCAGCGTATTGATTAGTGCTGCCAACACGCACAGTTATGGCTTTGACATCAACGCTGTAAAAAGAATAATAAATAATAAAAAAAATATGCAAACTTTATAAAGTACACCCATGATCGCCAACTTACTCCCAAACACAGTGTGCTGCTGTTAGCACATATTTATCAGCAATGATTGAACAACCACAGCTATGAATATTATCAACACGCACTGAACCAACCCATGGATATTTAGCAGACGCAACATCATCACCGTCCAATATTCTGGATGAACGTTCAGCAAACGTGCTAGTACACAGACAGAACAAGGCAGCGATTGCGTAGAGTGTAAAATATGTGTTCGCCATTACGTTCAAACAATGAATGTCCGCATGGATTTGGGTTGTGTGTCAGACTTAGGTGTCCTAATAAAACATTTCTGCATTATATTGCAGATCATAAATTTATTTTCAATTTGAATTAAAAGTTCGACGATCTAAATGGCCGACGCTTATCTAATCGGTGTTCATTTTAAAGGAACAATAACTCTTGATAAGACCAAGAATTTTGATAATAAAGTTACCTGAACTTTTACGAGGTACGAACAACAACGTATTACGGTGAGTTTGTTTATAAAAGCATTAAGTTTTCTGTCGCAATAATGAGTGGTCAAGGTCTATAAATATTTTTAATCCCTTTCATCAGTATTTCCCAAACTTAAGGACGCGAGCCATAAACGAGCATTGGAATTATTAAGGTTATGGAGATTATTATTAACTATACTCAGAAAAAAGTTTATTGAAATATGATATAAAAGACATCATATTTAGAGAAAAATGCTATGGACTTTGCACCAGAGAATGCTTTTCTCTAAATGTGAACCTAAAAATTCCCTTAAAATGATAAAAAGCTTCCATGAAAAAGAGAAATACAAAAAAATATATTGTTTTTAGATAAAAAGATTATTTTAGTTTTAAGAAAATATTTTTTTTTTATTGAAGAAAATACTACGCATAGTAAATTTTTTATCGAAATTTGGAAAACATTTTTCATGTTCAATCAATTTTTCTATATAAATGAGAATTTTTTAGTGCGATTAAAATACTTATCATTATTAGAGATAAAATCAGAAATCATTATTAGAAAATATGAAAATTTATTCTAATTGAAGAAAACTTTATTAATAGAATAATAGGTATTCTCAGAATACCTATCACTCAGAAAATTATAGATATTTTTTCTGAGTATATTGTGGAACGTTTTTACAGAGCTTCATTAGTGGAAAATATCGATATGACTAGGGTCCACCAGTCTTTTCATGAATCTTTTTGTGCACTAAAAATCATTGCTGTGCACCAGATCCCAATTTCTACCATCCTAATGTCATGCCATAAAATCATAAAATTAAGCTCACGAAAAAATCATTGAACCCATGACGGCCTCGTTAGTCTACTCAAATTAAGCGTGCTTGACTGTCAATCCAGAGGTCTCAGGTTCGAATCCTGGCCAGATCACGGTCCCGCGCATTAACATTTTCTTCAATTCCTTTCTAATGTCTAATTGACTGAAATTCAAAATACTTTAATACTAGATTGCATTCGCTTCTAGGATGCCAATTACGAGTTATCTCGTACTCACTAAACCTGTCATTTTTCGTTGTCACTCGTTTTTGGCTTCTGCGTAGCGATTTCTGTTACAGAAGCCAACTACGAGATAATTCGTAGGTCCTTTTTCTCCTACAAAAAATACCATTTTTGCTTTTAGAGTTTTTAGCAGGGACCGAAAATAACTGTTATTTTACAATTTTCAAATGAAAAAGACAAAGTGAAAAAATAGTCGAAGAACTTTTACAAATATACCATTATGACACAAATTGCCTCAGCTTCACGAATTTTAAAGGCCTTTTAAATTTTCGACCGATTCTGTAAAAGTTAAAATGAAACTGTTATTTTTTGCCTTTTATATTTTCAAGCAAAAATAGCGGTTACTTTTAACTTTTATTTAATCGGTCAAAAATTACAGTTATTTCGTGACTTTTATTTTTTCGGTCGAAAATATCAGGCAATTTGTGTTTTTTTAAAGGCCGAAGTAGGTTCAAGAAGCTTTGCATTGTCTGCAGAAATATGACGGCAGAATAGAAAAATTTATTTATATTGAAAAAACTTTTGCATGAGGTGAGGTTTGAACTCGGGATTCGTTGGTTCGCACACCACACAATAAACACGTAACCACAGCTGCCACCTAATGTTTGGTTAATAGTTCCAAATTTCCGAATTTGAGCACGTTCGATTACTCTTTAAGTCGGTTTGTGGTCGCAGCGTCTACAGAGAAGAGTAGGAACTTCCCCTCACTGCCATGACTTTTTCGCAAACTCACCAGCTTCCATTCCTGAATCTTTGCGCATTTTTTCTGCACCGCCAAAAGTTTCTGGCGGTATCCATACAGATATCTTGTGGCAATGGTTTTGGTCAGGAACTTCAATGACTTTTTCGTTCCGCATCCAGCGACTTTAATACACTTTTGCGAGACGGCACCGTTGAACTTGTAATCCTCGGAATCACCATGTTTGAAGCTGGGCATCATGGTTTTGAGTATCTCATTTTCTACAAGAAGCCATTTCTCTCATCTCATCGAGCTGTTCGGGTCCGTCTCGTCATTAAAGAATTCTTGCAGTTCTTTCGGCGATCTCTTGAAGCTATTCTCCGCTTTGCTGCGCTCGAGTAACTCTCGACAACAGCATCCCACTGTTGGTCCCTGTTTGAGGTAACCTCGGTCAACACCTTTCCACACCCTATTTTATCCTTGCGCTTGTTGACTCCCCTTTTTGCACACACCTGTTTACCGCTTTTGACGGAATTGGAGTAGGTAGGATCTGCACTGGCTGTCTTCTTTGTATTCTAGCTGTTCCACACTCCCGTTAATCGCTTTTGGCGATATTGATTTAGGATTGTCCAGCTCAACCGTCCCTGCTCTTCTGCCCTTCCTCTTTGTTTTTGCCCCATTTCACACTCCCATTCTCTTCTGGCAACATTGGAGTGTAAAGACCTTCCTTGCTCAGATCTTCATCAGTAGAAGCAGGCAGAGCAACAGCGCACCCAAATTCAATGTCTTGGGAGCTAACGGCGCTCAAAGTTTGCCACTGTCTTCGCATGCTACCTGATGAGAGCCTTATCTCTGAAACTAAGAGTAGTCGGGTTGCTCTTTTTAATTTTTAGCAGGTGGTTTTTGGCTGTCCTGTAGAATCTACGTAGTTTCGATTCTCTTGAACAAACAAGCAGTACTTGTGACCAACAAATATCCACCTCAATGATTGTCACGCCGAAGTCTGAGTTTAGTAGCTCGTTTTCGATTTCCGAGCCGGGAGCATCAGGATGGACTTGAGAAACACTAGGTTTCTCCGTGTCACTTGCTATGCTCAGCCTGTTCAGAATCCTAAGATTCGCTGAAACTAGGTCCCCGTCCTCGTCGGTGTTAAGTTATTTCACCAGGGTAGGGGTCCTATCCTACGTTCGTCACTACATAACTCTGTCGAAGCATCTATTTTTGTTGCAATGGTTGTTATTGTTGTTGTTGTTGTTGGTATTTTTGCTTTCCGGTTTTGTATTTGGTTCATTTTTGGTCCCACGAGTAGCTAGGGAACGGGTCGTCCACGTGCGAGACAGGCCCCGCGTGCGAGGTAAGGCCATTGTTACTCAATGAGTTAGCCAGGTATCTGTGAGGGCGCGCCGTTCCAACATAGCCGATATTACCTTCTGTCTGCAACCCACCCAATAGGCACGGTACGCCATGGCAACCTGGGTAAAAGAGGGTCAGCTCTTTGTTCATTGCTCCACAATAACCTGTATTACATAGATGGCCCTGCCAAGTACTTTCGTACTTATCATCGTAGCCTTCAACCTAAGCCTCTACACTGGGTCCAGATGGCCGTGCCTTTGTAGAGGATCTTGAGAGTGAAGTGAACGCTTTTTTCTGTATTGTTGCTGAAAACAGACATTTTTAAATATCCGTTTTTAATTATATGTATCTTATCTAATAAAAATAAACGTTAGAGGTACAAAATCTGAGTTAAACGTTTTCAAAAGTAGCATGTTTCTGCTAGTTTTGAAAATTAAGTTTTCTCTGTGTAAGAATTTTAATTTTATGAGAAAAAAATCATGTTCAGAGAAAGGTTAATTGAGTTAACAAGATTAACCTACCACTCGAAAATGACTTCGAAAATTCAAAAGCTTGTTAAGCTTTTTCAAAGACTCATGGGTTCCTAAGATCGGACCCTTATTGAACATGTTATGGAAAAAACAATTTTGTGGTATTTTCTTCAAAACATTTTATCTTTTTGTTTTTGGAGTTTTGTAGAGGTCATCTTTATAATAATGGTTGCATTTTGCAAACACTTTTTTCCGACCAAATCTAATATACAGTTTATTTTTCATACAAACTAGTTCTTTAAAATGCGTTTTTGTGGATTATATTTGCACCAACTCTGAATAAGTCCAAAATAGGCTCTTGAACGGATTGTAAGCTTTCACTTATCTCTGGCGTACGTGTTAAATCTTTAGCTTTGGTAATTCAAAATTTTATGACAACCATTTTTGTGATATATTTGAACCCTCTTTTGCCATGTTAAGTGTTTTGTTTTTTGTCCCTTTTTTCACAAAGGTTCGAAAAAGACCCATACAATAAAAAGTAAGAGTTAGGATACTTATTTAACTATGACCTTTAGATGTATAGAAATAAAATTGTTGTCAATATAGGGCAATATAAGGAACGCCCCATGAAATATGGGACATATGGCAACACTAGTTTCTTATTAAATTTTTGTTTGGTGTTAACAAGTCAACTCGAAATTTTTTTTTAATGAAGTTTAATAAGTGTATACGGTAAAAAATCTTGGAATAGTTTTTAAACCAATCGTCGGACTAATGCATTTTTTAAATCTTTTTTCGTAAAATTAATGTTTTTAGAAATACTAGAAATTTTGTTCATGCTCTAGCAACCAAGAGATTAGCACGAGGTTAGAACTCGCGAATATAATACGATGGTTGTAGCAGTCCAGGGTTCGATCCTAGCGTATGGCAAAGAATTAAAATGTTACACAACGCAATATTAACATAAAATAATTAATAATATAAGAATATAATAATATATAAAAAAAAACACAACAAAAAAATGTATAAAGGATTTCACTGAGGATCGAACCAGGGTCACTTGATTCATCAAATCAAATCGATAAGCGCTTAAACAACTAAGCTATGTATTACAATTTTTTGCACGTGCTAATTGTGTATGTACTTTAATGTTAACGAAACATAAAAAACCAACCCAATAGCAGTTAAGAATTCAAATTTAAGAAGACGTGGCTTAAATTCTAAGCCCTTGCTGAACTTAAACTAAGTTTAAGTATGTGATGTTTAAAATTTAAACCCATGCTGGACTAAACTTAGTTGAAATATTTGAAATTGTTTAAATTTAAATACAATTTCGGTGCCGTCATATAGACAGTACAGGATTGACTCAAATTTAGTACAAGATTTTTAACTGTGTATGCATAGTTATGCAGATATCTCATAAGCTAAGTGTACTTGATTTAATATTTTCACATTTGGGAACAAACAATTGAAAATTCGATAATTTTGTGTGACTTATAAGTTACTTAGTGGCACCATTCCAAATTAGCCTTAAAGTGCACATATACAAAATCTCAGACTTGCTAAATTATAACTTAACCAAAAATGTTCTGTTCAGCATTTTCTTTAAGAATTATACCATTCTCTGTTGCAAAAGTAAATAAGAAAGAGAAAAAAAACAATTTAAATTGCCTTAAGCTAATGATCTTGAGCCTAATTGATGTCTTGTAAAAAATCAAGTACTATACAAATAGATAACTCGAATCAGATAACGATGCACTTAATTTTTTTTCTTCATTAATCGCTTTCATTTCTAAAAGCTCCAAGTGAGGGTAGTTCGAAAAGTTCAACGTGTATAGAAATAAATTATGACCAGCAATGTTTGGGAATTGTTGACATTATCTTGAGAACTTTTTATGTAATTTATAGAATTATTGAACTCTAACTAGATAATAAATTCTGCGAAACGAATTGCAATTTTAAATGAATTTTTTTTAATTTTTGCCATGATTTATATTCGTTCACGTATCATACGAACGATTAGATTTCGCACAAAATAAAACAGTTAAAATATAATACAACATCTCTTCAAGAAGTGCTATAAAAGTCCCAACCAGGCTAAGCAGCTTCGTAGTCGTACGGTTATATTTACAAAAAAAAAAATGCTATATCGTTTAGCTATTGTTTGCAGCATTATTGCATGCGTCACTGCCTTACCAACAGGACGTATTGTTGGCGGGCAAAATGCTACTGAGAATCAGTTTCCTCATCAAGTCGCCTTGCTGTATAGAAATTCTCTCATGTGTGGTGGTTCAATGATTGGCGAACGTTTTATACTGACAGCAGCGCATTGTGTTGTTGATGGTAGAATGAAACCGTAAGAAATTTTCAGAAGCACCAAGTTAACTTTCTTATTTTAAACTATATCATTTTATTGTTTAGTTTTCCTACGACCGATTTGATGATCCGCAGCGGAAGCCTTCTGCACAAAACAGGTGGTGAACTTTATAGCATAGAGAAAATCATTGTTCACGAAAAATACGGCGATTTCCTCAATGATGTGGCTATACTGGTTACGAAAAACCCTGTTACAACCTCAAAAATTATTGCATTGTCAACAAAGGAGTTGGCAAGCGGTGAGGATGTCATCATCAGTGGTTGGGGACGTTTATACAATGGTGGCCCAATATCAGATATATTGCAATGGAATACCTTAAAGACCATAACTACTGCACAGTGTTACAGAGAAATAGGTATGAACAGCAATAGTCTACTTTGCTTAGCTCATGCCAGAAACAATGGTGCCTGCAATGGTGACTCTGGTGGTCCAGCTATATATAATAATGGTCTTGTAACGGAAATTGTCGGTATTGCTGGATTTGTAGTTGGTGGATGTGGCTCTACGTATCCTGATGGCTATGCTAAAGTCTATCATCATAAAGATTGGATTATGAATGCTATGAACAGTTATAAGGCATAACATTTTTGATATTTATGTGCATGTTTAATAAAAAGTGGAATATATACTTATTTTGTTTTGTTGCCGGTTTTATGTTGTGTGGACATGCCTGTGTATTGTTATGCCATTTTTTGCTTAATCATAAACTATAGTCATATTTCTGTTTTAACTTATTTTTTTCCTCTTGACTGTCAGAGATTTTAGGACCAAGAGTCTTTAATTTTTGATCCGATTTATGAGCAGATATTATTGTCCATAATTTGTATTTTTGTAGTACATATGTACATATGTATATTTTTGTAGTACATATGCGTACATGTATATGTGATTCCGTCTTCCATACAACTAATCTTCTATATATAATTTGGTTTATATTGTTTGTTTATTTTTAGCTTATATTATATACACTAACGGTCTTATTCATAAAAATATCGCAAAACAGCTTTAAAATGTTCTATCGTTAGATTGTTCTCTTTAGAGTTAAAATGCTTTTCAAAATTTTGTTATTTATAAAGATGTTGTCTCAGTTCTTTTTGTTAAAATAGGCACACTTTCAAAAGATAACTTCAGCAATTATACTTCGATTATATTTTGTCAATTCTTGCTTTCTCACGTCTTTCTCATAGCTTTGAGATTTTATATGATTTGTCAATATCGTTTTGACATTTGCGGCAGTACGCTCTCATCTAGAGAGTTAACCTTTAGTTGTTGTATCATGGTTTTAACAAGTAAAGTTCATGAATAGACCTTATGTTTTGCTCTGGAAAAATTGTCAATTAGTGTTTTTATTTTCAATATTTTGAAATTTTGTGCCATGTTTTCATGTCTTTTAAATAATTAGAAGTATTTTTATTATTTTTTATTTGTGCTCAGATGAGAGTAAAAATTTTAAAATTGCTTTATCACATGATTCAATAATTTATAAGATTATCCCGATGTACATATGTCATACCCTTATTTTTGTAAACAAAAAAATGTTCTCTCTTGAAAATTAATGTCAAGCAGGGTTTTTAGGTCTTCTCAAGAAAATGTATGTTTCAGTGTTTTGTTGTGTTTTTTTTTATAAAAAAACTGTGTTTTGAATATTTTACTGTTTAGAAAAACAAGAAATAAGTATGCATTGCTTTCATTGAATTTATTTAAACACATGCAATAACAATAAATGTTCAGCTACTACAGCTTTTTCGCACTTTCGAGTGGATACGAGTGGCTCAAAACAAAGTTAATGTGGAAAAAACTTACCCACCAAAAGTTTGGGTTGGGCTCAGGGACAACACAGGACGTAAGTACTAACCATGTACACATAGACCTTATTACAGAATAGCTTTTAGTCTACTTTTGAGTTGACCTTTTGACAAGTTAACATCAAAAACGCTACAGTTGTTAACGAAGGTACTCATGCGGTTTAAAGTAGCAGTTAACATATAGTTCGTTCTACTAAAAGGTAAATAACTTAAAGTGTTAGCGTTTCTACTGCTACTACGGTTAGAGTTAAAATTAATGAGGGAACGAATTTCCGGAGAATCGAAAACACCGGTCATGAGTTGGTGTAAATATATGATATCTGCAGTCCTCCTTCGCTCACTTAGTGACTGCATTCTTAATAGTTTTAAACGATCCTCATAAGGAGGAAGGTTTAAAATGTCAGTTCTACTTAAGCCCCTTAGAGCAAACCGAACAAAACGTTTTTGGATCCTCTCTATTCGCTCAACATGCACTTTATAACTTGTGGACCAGACTTGACTTGCGTACTCCAAGTGAGGACGCACAATTGCATAATACAACGTTGTAGTTTTAATCATGCTATTGAATTCTTTGACCCAGCGTTTCATAAATCCAAGCATTGAAGACGATTTTTTACAAATATTAGCAATATGAATGTTGAACGACAACTTGGGATCCATGCATATACCAAGGTCTTTGACTGCATCTACACGACTTAAACCAGCATCTTTTATATTGTAATCAAATATTAAATTATTCCTTTATCGCGAAAAGGTTATAGTTCGGCATTTACCAGGATTGAGAAAAATATTATTTTTAGAACACCAAACTTCAAAGGATTTCAGATCAGCCTGGAATAGGTTGGAATCATCTTTAGTATTTATTTTTCTGTATATTTTCATATCGTCTGCGTAAATCAGCAGACGAGAGTGTTCAATGACGTGTGTGACGTCATTAATTGCTAAAATAAACAGAAGTGGACCAAGGTGGCCACCTAGAGAAATACCTGATTCAGCAATAAATTCAGAAGACAACACTCCTTGGAATCGTATTTGATAAGATCGCTCAGTCAAATACGATTTTATCCATCATACAAAATATTGTGGAAATCCCATTAACTTAAATTGAGTTTGAATAAGATTAAATCATGGGGTAATTTATCAAATGCTTCGACCTGGTTACCAGATTCCATTGAATTTAAGCAGAATGTTGTAAAAGTGAGAAGATAAGACACAGTGGATCTTCCATTAACAAAACCATGCTGACGAGTTGTTATGACTTCTCCACAGTGAACCTTAACACGATCGTACACAATTCGCGCAAAAAGTTTGAGAATCGACGAAAGCTTAGCCATGGGCCTATAATTATTAACGTCATTCCTGCACCCTTTTTTATATAAAGAACTTATAAATTATTTTTCCAAAAAACTGAAAAATAACTATCTATAATTGATTTGTTAAATAATAAAGAAAGTGGTTGACATAAAATAGAACCGCGTTGAATTAGCAATGCGGCAGGAATTACATCGGGTCCAGCGCCAAAATCCTCATCGAGTGTCCCAATATACTTGAAAATGTCCTCAGAGGTGAAGGATATATATTCCAAAGAGACCCTGGATGAAGAGTTAATATAGTCAAAATACTCTTCATCAGTATTAAAAGAATCTGAACAAAAAGATTCTTTGAAAAGATTGGCAAAAAGGCCACAAATTATGGAAGGATTGTCCCTAAATCCATCAAGAGTTTTGAAGGATGAATGAAATCCATCAGATTTTTTTCTTAGTATTTATGAACCCCCAGAATCTCTTTGGATCAGACAATATTCTCAGCTTATTATTGTCTAAATATTCATTATATAATACAGCTGAGAGATTCTGAAATTCCAGAAACAAACGTTAGCAGGTTTCTAGGTCACTTGAGTCCAAACTACAGACATATCTCTTCCAAGTCCTATTCTTGTTATTGCGAAGTGTTTTTAATTCCTTTGTGTACCAAGGATACGCCGACTTATTCGCAAATTTGAGATTATATGGTACGGACTGAGAAATTACAGCAAAGAGTTCCAAATAGTAAAATTCATGGATTCATTAAGATTATGTTCATTTATATATTCTAAAATAATGTCAACTTTATTATTAAGTAAATGATTCAACTTCAAAAAGTCAGCTTTTTTAAAATTGAATTCATAAACCTGGTCGATTAAATTCGAGTTGATTATTAAGAAAATAAATTCGTGATAATATTAAAACTTGTACGCTGTGAGGTCGCAGAATCATCAGATTGTTGCCTCGAAGTAAACAAGTAGCAGAAAATGTATTGATTTAAATATCTTAAGACATATTGTACTAAGAAATAGTATGATATTCAAGGAGGAAAGAGACTTTTGTGTCATTAAAAAGTCGCTCTTTTGCTCTTCTCTACAAATAAGGGTATCTATCTCCATTTTCGTGAAAAGACGTCAAATATCGGGATAACCTTATAAATTATTGAATCATGCTTTATCAGAGGTTTATTGAAGGTTTTTCATTTATGAAGTCTTTATCATGATTCAATAATTTACTCACAAAAATGCAGATAGATATCCTGGTTCGAAGCTTAACTCGTTTTGATGGATGTGTGAGCTATAGCATATCGAAATAATTTGCAGTAATAGTCGCTGTTGATTGTTTTTCAGCCTTGAAAGGACTTTGACCGAGCTTCTTATGATCAAACTGTGTTATGTGTGTTATTAAATGTACACAACTGACCGAGATTTGGACCTACATGTTGTATGCCGAGTCCGAACGGCTAAAGTTCATTTTCTCAAGAAGCTTTACATGGCATTATTTACTCTCAGAGGTTGTCATTGTCTGCAGAGAGGTGGTGACCGATTAGAAAAAATTTGTAACTGAAAAACTTTTCGCCGCGAATGGGGATCGAACTTTGGCACCTAGCATGCTAAGCCACACACTTAACCTGCATCCCACGGTCACCATATTTTTTTACATTGCATAGAAGCCAAAAACATCGTTGTTTTTTCTTAATCCGATATTTTAAAATTCATCCATGTAAAATTTCGATGCATCGAAACAGAAACAAAATCGTTGTATTTTTTCGACGGGCATCTCTAGTATATAAATCAACATTAACAAAATTACAACCGTGATTTCAACATAGCTCCAGTTAATGTAGCGACGACCTTGATTTTTTTAATTAATCACTTAATTCTTAAAATCTCAGAGTGAGGGTTTTTTTGTAAAGTAAGACTTGTGCAAAACATATTACTTTTGGTTATATTTTGACAATTTTGGCGTTATCTGAAGACGTGTTCTATGTAATTTACAACATAGTTCAATTCTCGCAAGTTAATCTATCCTGCCAATTTAATCGCAAATTAAAATATATTTTCAAATATTTGCCACCATTTATTATAGTGTGATATCAGTGCGATAAGATTACGCATAAAATAAAACAGCTCTTAACATTACTTCAAGAAGGTCTATAAAAGACCAAACAAGGCTAAGTCACTATTTAGTCGGTTGGTAAAACTATAAAAATGATACATCGCTTAGTTATCGTGAGCTGCATTATTGCATGCGTGACTGCACTACCGACTGGACGTATTGTTGGCGGGGACAATGCCACTGTCGGTCAGTTCCCCCATCAGGTCTCTTTGCTGAAAGAAGGTCAATATCATACCTGCGGTGGCTCAATTCTAACCGAACGTTTTGTACTGACAGCAGCTCACTGTGTGGTTGTTGGTAATGGAATCGAACCGTAAGACATTTAACTTGGCAGCAGCTTAACAATTTTCTTATTTATAATAAAATCATTTCAATTCTTCAGCTATCCTGCACCCACCTACAGAGTACGCGTTGGTAGCATTCAGTACAATACGGCCGGTGCTCTTTATGCCTTGAAAGACATCATTGTTAACCAAAACTACGGTAATTTCCTCAACGATGTGGCGTTGATGGTAACCGAGATGCCCATCAAATTTTCAAATATGGTAGCACCAATCGCATTAGCCTCACAAGAGGTGCCACCCGGTGAAGATGTTATCGTCAGTGGATGGGGACGTATATACACTGGTGGTCCAATACCAAATCAATTGAAATGGAACACCTTAAAAGCCTTAAGCACTCAACAATGCGATGATTCAATAGGCTGGGGCTACGATAGTCTCTTATGTCTTGCTCATGAAGTAGAAAATGGTGTGTGCAATGGTGACTCTGGTGGTCCAGCTGTATACAATGGCGAAGTTGTCGGTATTGCTGGATTTGTTGTTGGTGGCTGTGGCACAAAAAATCCAGATGGTTATGCTAAAGTTTACCATCACAGAGATTGGATTTTGAATGCTATGGAAGTTTATGCGAAAAATAATTTTTAATATTATTATTACCTGAAATTTGTGCTAGAATATATATATTTTTATCTAACGCTGCTTTCTTGTTTATTGATTTGCATGCTCGTATGTTTCAAAAGTGCTTGTTTTTAATTGTTGTAGAGATGACACGTGGGGAAATTGTATTCTCTATCTCAACACTACTATATACTATAATGTACTGTACTAATAGAGTTGGTACTAGAGTACTCCAAAAGTACTGTTTTTCGAATATTATGATGTACAAAATAACTAAACATCATGTCGATTTTTCAATTATAGAATCCATGTCACTAATTTACGGAAAACTATCAATTAAAACGTTTATATAAGTATAAGTTTTTCATATAAATTAAATGCTTATTAATTTTTTTTTGGAAAATCCATCTCAATTGTTATCTTGAAAAGTCACTATCTAAACAATTTATAGCATAATAAAACCTTAGATTTCATGGGTTTAAGTTCCATTACAATTGAGGAGTTTACATTCAAAACCAGATAAGTCACACAGATCGAATTGTTGGGAAATCGAAAAAAACGTTTTCATTTTGACAGATATTTTTTATAAACAAATCAATTATGCAAAATTATGCTCCACAGGATATATTATGCGAAAAAAAATAGGCTCATAGTGCAAAAAAAAATCGTAGTTTCAATTTCAAATTTGGTTACAAATGAATCAAAATTTAGATTCCGCCGTTCGGGGTCTCTTAAGTAAAAGGAAATCATTAAAATGATTTTTACATACTTTTTTTCAAATCGGAGGAAATCCATCGAAGCAATTTTGAATATCCTGAAGGTCCTGTTTTGTAAAAAAAAATTTATTGCTTTAAACTTTTTTTTCAAAAAATGTTTTTTCCTGTTACTTATCTGGATTTGAATGTAAGCTCCTCAATTATTTATTGCGTTCGAACCACTGAAACCGATAACTTTAACCATAACCATAACCATAACCATAACCATAACGATAACCATAACCATAACCATAACCATAACCATAACGATAACCATAACAATAACCATAACCATAACCATAACCATAACCATAACCATAACCATAACCATAACCATAACCATAACCATAACCATAACCATAACCATAACCATAACCATAACCATAACCATAACCATAACCATAACCATAACCATAACCATAACCATAACCATAACCATAACCATAACCATAACCATAACCATAACCATAACCATAACCATAACCATAACCATAACCATAACCATAACCATAACCATAACCATAATCATAACCATAACCATAACCATAACCATAACCAAAACCATAACCATAACCATAACCATAACCATAACCATAACCATAACCATAACCATAACCATAACCATAACCATAACCATAACCATAACCATAACCATAACCATAACCACAACCATAACCATAACCATAACCATAACCATAACAATAACCATAACCATAATCACACAAGCTAGTGTTCAAAATAATTGGAATTGCTTCCACGCACGTCCCATCAGACAACATGCCATTATTTCTCCTCGACAGCTCTTAAAGTTGCATTCATCGACCAATGCTATTAATCTGGTCATGAGCATCGTGTCTATGGAACTCGGATAACCGGAACTAGATTAAGACTGGGCGAAAAAATTTTGGCGGCAGTGGCCATGTATGTTAATTGTGCAAAGCTTTTTCAGAACTTGAGCATTAGGCCTGGTTTTCACTATATCATTTTCAATGGTCAGTTGTTGTGAGTCTAACGAAAAATGCCAATTTTTTCCGTTTGGCAATTGCGAAAAATGGCAAAAGCTATTTAAAACTATAATATTTTATATATAAAACTTTCATGCCAAATCAAAAAGAAATTTCTGAAATGAAGCAAACATTTCTTGTTTTCACTAAAATGTATGCTTGAATTAAGAAAATTGTTCTGCATTCAACTAAAACAAATTTTGAAAGCAAGTAGATTATTTAAGTCTTCAGCAAATTTCGTTCTTGAATCAAGCAAATGGCTTACTTAAATTAGAGATGCATCTCAATTAAAGCAAAATAAATTTTCAAACCAAGCAAATTATTGCAGTTTTAAGAATATTGTTTAGTTGAAGCAAGAACGTGGTTCTCAATTCTAGGAAAATAAATTTTTAAAATCAGCAATTTATTTAAGTTTTCAGCAAATTGTTTACTCGAATCAAGGCATTAGTTTTCAATTCAGGATAAATAAATATATCAAATCAAGCAATTTATTCTAGTTTTCAGCAAATTGTTTACTTAAATTAAGCAAACTTTTTTTTACCAAATTCTTTACTTAAACCAAGAAAATTACTCTCAATTCAATGAAAACAAATTTTTAAAATCAAGCAAATTATTTTAAGTTTTCAGCTAATTGTTTTCTTGCATCAAAAAATGGTTCGCAATGAAAGTAAATAAACTTTTTCAATCAAGCACATAATTTTATTATTGTTCTTAGCAAAATGTTTACTTGAATCGAAGAAGTTGTTTTCAATTTAAGGAAAATATATTTCTCAAATCAAGCAATTTATTCTAGTTTACTGACAATTGTTTACTTGAATCAAGGTAGTAGTTTTCAATTCAATTAAAATAAATATCTAAAATTAAGCAATTTATTCTAGTTTCTAGCATTTTGTTTACTTGAATCGAGCAAATTTTTTTGGCAGTTCAAGGAAAATACATTTCTTAAATCAAGTAACTTATTCTAGTTCTTAATAAATTGTTCACTTGAATCAAACAAATTTTTTTTGATTCAAGAAACATAAGTATCTCAAATCAAGCAACTACTTCTAGTTTTCAGCATTTTGTTTAATAGAATCAAGCAAATTATTATCAATCCAAGCAAATGTTACACTTGAATTTCGAAAAATTATCTTGAGTTTTAAGCAAATGTTTCTTGAATTGAACATTATTTCTTAATATCATGTGTTTTAAATTTGCTCAAATCTAGCAAAATAATGCTTAAATTAAAAAATGTACGCTTGATTGGTTTCTATATAGCAAGAATGCTAAATTAAAGCTTAGAATTTTCAAGATTTATTTTAATCTCTCCGTGTATGACTTTGGCATAGGCAAAAAATTCTTAAAGCAGATTTAAATCAATGGGGCAATCCTGAAAGCAGTTCTATATAAAATGCTCTTTTTCACGTTATTTAAGAATATTTTAAATAAAAAATTTATTAAAAATTCTACATCATAAAAACGTATAAATTTTTATGACAATAACCTCTAAAAAGTTTTTTGAAAGAAACTTCTTTAGCCGCGTATATAAAAATACGGCGAAATAATCGGGCAGTAAAACCGATGTTTCATCCTAATAAACGAAGCGAATTCATAAGTTATTAGAAGGAATTGGGAAGGGTTAGTTTTTTGAATTAAAACGTCTTTACCCGCATTCACAGCAATTCGTTCATTGATTTTCGTTCTTTAAGTTCAATTGCAAATGTAGAGTCAGATCAAAATGAATGAGAGAAAAAAATCATCAAACAATGGTTTGAATTCAAACTAAAAGACCTAACGAACTTATCCACAATGGTTTGAGTCGGTATTTTTTTAAAGTAAAACTACTTTAGCGTGCGTATAGAGCAATACAGCGAATTGAAACGGAGAGTAGAACCGAACCAAAAGGTTTAAAACCTCGGCAGGTTTCATTTTTTGCTTCTTTTACCACGTATAAAGCACTTTGCTCTGCCACAAATTGGTTCGTTTAGATAAAATTTATTTTACTTCTTTTCATAACAATGAATCGAAACGTTCCAAACTCCTATAAAACAAGAAACTGCCATTTCTCTTTTTTACAAAAAATTGGCGATAAAAATACATGTGTTTCTTAAATTTGCTTACCTTTTTGTCACAACCAATTCGCCGCAAATTACCAGTTGCATATTTAAAAGTTTTGATCAAAGGTTTTTACAAGAACTAAAAGTTATTGGCATGGTATGATGGATATAGTATGATTAGTTGATGGTACAATCTTATATATTAATACGTGAACATTAAAGTTTGTCGTACGCTTTTTTGGTATTTATTAAAACTCAAAATAAATGAAACTTATATCATTCGAAAGGTTATGTTGCCCAGATGTGCAGAATGTTTATATAAATGATATATCTGATAGAGAGGGGTTCCCAACCTTCTAAGTGAGAAATTAAATTTTTGAGAAAAAATCTGCTCTTTGATTAACATACAATTTTGTTGGGGAAGAGTTCTTGAGTTGGTCGAATTTGAATTTTTTTTAAAAGTTACAATTTCTTAAAAAAATGTAGTTTTATCCATTCGTCAATTGCAAAATTTGTAAAAAAATGAGTTTTGAATTAAAAAATTTGACTTTCCAAGTGAATATCTTGGTTAAATTTTAACGGTTTTTCAATTTTTCTAATTTTTTCTAAAATTTTGTTAAATTTTCTTTCAAATGTGATATAACTTACAGCAAAGTTCTAACCAATAGTATTTTTAATGAATTTTCTTAATATTGTCGTTAGTTATTTAGCGTGTGTTTCAACCAAATGCCAAGAGAGAGAAAAAAACTGTCTCAAATTGAATGTTGTAGTTTCTGAAGCCAATAACTCCGCCATCTGTGAATAAATTTTATTTATTTCTTTTTTGTATTTAAGTCTTATCAGTTAACTTAAAAACATTTTTGAAAATAACACCGTTTTTTGTTTGTTTATATTTAAATTATTCCTTTTAAAAAATGACCATAAAATTTGATTTATTCTTAAAATATGGGGTAAAAATGATTTTTGTTGTAAAAAAACAAAAACTCAAAATTGCATTTTTGATTTTCTTTCAAAATCTGTACCGAATTTTAGGTGAATTTATTTTGTCTTGACACTTAATTAATAAACTGTCCGTGCCATCAAAAAATCAAAGCTACCCCCTATGATTTCTTTGACAAAATTAAATTTTTTTAAAATGTTGTTTTTCTGTTTTTGAACAAAATAATAAAATAAAAAAATTTTTTTTGAAGAAAATAGCTTTATATCTCCAATCAATTAAGATATATAGCCTTTAACTTATTTTAATAATCTCGCATATAATTATAAAAAGGCAATCAATAAATAGGTCGAATTTCGACCCCAGGCGATACTAGTATATTTAAATTTTTCAAAATTGTGTTAAAATAGATTTAATCTACTCTTGCCATTATATGAAATGGGAATTTTTTAAGTTAGGCTATATTAAAGAGTAAATCGATTAACCATTTAAAACTCTACTTTTATGGGTTAAAGTTTCACTTTTACCGTGCATGGCGGTCAAATACATATTTTTGCTTTTCTTTTATAATATCATTATTCTTTTCTCTGCCCATGAAACATTGGGTTTTTTTATATAGAATAAAATAACCAAAGCTTTTCCTCAATTTTGGGCAATTCAACTAATCAGTCGTCTTTAATAAATAAATTTAATGATAACATATGTTCATAAAAGTTTTCGTTAAATTTTTTAAATCATTATCATTCAAAAGAAGGTTCACTTATAAGATTTATTAGAATTTTCATTTAGCAGTAGTATTGACCTAGTTGGTAGTGTCATGTAAATGTTCCAACCCAATAACTTTTGTAAAATATTAACACCATAATATAAAACTAATAATAAGATAAGATGCATGATTTATGATCTTCAAAATATTAGATCCAAATATCACATTTGGGGCTATATAAAAGTCTAAGTAAGGCTAAGAAACTTTTTAGTTCCTCAGTTAAACTTTAAAAATGCTATATCACCTAATTATCGTTTGTAGTATTATTGCAAGTGTCGCTGCTTTGCCAACTGAACGTATTGTTGGCGGACACAATGCTTCTCTGGGTCAATTTCCGCATCAAGTCTCCTTGCTGAAGAGGGGTACTCATTTTTGCGGTGGTTCTATACTTAACGAACGTTATATACTTACAGCAGCTCATTGTGTGGTTGTTCGTAAAAATAGCATCAAGCCGTAAGAATTTTGTAGATTTCTTTTTATGAATTTTTTAACATTTTGTATCTCATAGTAATCCAGTTGGTATCTTTCGAGTACGCTTGGGCAGCATATATAAGAAATCATTTGGTGAACTTTATGACTTGAAGTCAATCATTGTAAACCAGGATTACGGTGATTTCCTAAACGACGTGGCTCTACTAGAAATGGTGAAGCCCATTAATTTTACCGAAAATATAGGTCCTATTGAATTGGCTCGTGATGAGGTCCTTTCCGGTGAGAATGTCATTATAAGTGGCTGGGGACGCATTTATACTACCGGTCCATTAGCTGTTCAATTGAAATGGAATACCTTAAAGGCTCTCAGTGCTACAGAATGCCAAGAGAGAACTTATAATAATTGGGGCTGTGATAATATTATATGTTTGTCACATGATCTGGGTAATGGTGCTTGCAGTGGTGATTCTGGTGGCCCAGCTATATACAATAACACACTAGTTGGCGTAGCAGGATTTGTAATCAATGGATGTGGTAGTACATATCCTGATGGTTATGCTAAGGTCTTCTATCATAGACAATGGATAGAGGATAATATGATTTTATAAAATAGACAAATTGTGATCTAATTATGTTAAAAAAAATAGTAAATAATATAAAACTTTAGTATATTTTATATTAGAATTAAAATTTATGACATTATTTCTTATTTAAAATATTTTATTGAAAATATATATTGAAATAAGTATATATTGAATATATTGAAATATATATTGAATATTGAAATATAAATATTAGATCTTTGGATGCTTGTCAACTTCAATGTTTCTTATTGAATTTTTTAAACTTTTTTATCGCTTATATTTTATCTCCGAATGTCTTCGTGTAAAATTTCTTATGCTTCAGTAATTAAACTTTACAAAATTTCAACCGTTCATAGCACACTTTATGCTAAGCATATAGCGTAAAGTGGCAACTTTGGTTTTAAATATGAGGCTTGGGAATATTTTCAAGATCTTTGTTGATCTTTTGCTCTACATTGCCAACATTTTCTGCTTTTACATAATCTTGAAAAAAAACAGTTATTTAACGCTTAAGCGTATTTATTGCACAGTTTTACATGTCAGAAAATACAAAAAAAAAAAAAAATACAAAAAAAATAAAAGAAAATAGCAAAGATGTGCTGCAATTTAATTAGTTTTCACTTTCTTTATGTTGAAAAACAAAACAATCTTTTGCAATCGCAAAATAAAACACTTACAAAGAAAACGTGGCAAAAATTGAGTACGTTTTTGTATGGCAACATAGTAGACAACTTGTTGAACGACACATGTTTTTGAGATTTTTTTTAAATTTTGATTAGTATACCATTTAAATAAGAAAAAAAATTTACTTAAGACTAGTAAGGAATTATTTCAACTAGAGTCAAGTTCAAATACCTCCACTGTCGTCTTAAGCAAATTTGAAGTTATTTAAGTTTTACTATTTTGATGATATCATTTTGTATAGAATGCCGTATTTGTATACAATTTTTTTTTCAAATATCAAACTCAGAGTACGATTTATATATCAAAACTAATATATGAGATATTAACTCAAAACCTTGCTTTTTTGTAAAATTAATGAAGTATTTGATATTTTTATGATATAACTTTTTATGAGAGCTACAGAAAGTTTTCATTCGATTTTGCCAAACTTCAAACTCAGCAAGCATAACGCAAATTTTAACTTATGTGATAAAGTTCAAGTCATAAGATTAATTTTTTTAAGGATTTTTAATTGATTTTTCATTTGATGATGTTACTTTGATGGGTTGTAGGCAAAGTTTCTATTCGATTTCTATTTCGAGGACATGAAGTTGGCCGTTTTTAAATCAATTTTGTATTTTATATAATATTCTGAAGATTCTAAGAAAAAAAGTTTCATTGAAAAATTCTTTCTGGTTCAAAAGAAACAGCCGGATTAGTGAGAGCGCATTTTTATTTTTCTTTGCATTTTTCTTTGTTCTCAAACTTTGAAAGCGTCTATCTCGGAACCATGTTTTTCGTACTGGTTGCGGGTTCTTTTTTTGACGATTTTGTTTTTGTATTTATTTAAACTTGATTCGACTTCGTATGACACGAGCTTTTTTAAATTTTTTTTTCGATTTTTTATGAATTTTTAAAGTCAATATTTCTTTCGAAAAAACACACTTTCAAATTTGGAACATCACCAAAAATTGAAAAAAAAATTTAACACAAAAGCTCCTCTAATACGATAACCAATTTTGTTAAGATTTAAAAAAGTCATTTTTATTCCAGATCGGACAATTTCGGACAGAACGAGGCCCCGTTTTTTTTCTCTGCCGCCAGTTTTGAGCTCTATATGACCAGGTTGGAGTGAAAAATATATTTTTTTTCTTGTTACTTGTTCAATTCTCTACAATAATAAAAAAAAAAAAAATTAGAAAAATTATTGTTTTTCACTGAGTTATGAATTTTAAAAAAAGTCTGTTTTCTCTGCCGTGAATGTTATGTCCCACCTAAAACAAATTTCAAACTCAAAGTGCACATCTAAAATCATAGCTTACATAAAACTTTTCATACAATGTACAAAATGTGTCCGTCGTGTTCATAAGTGCTAAGTTTGCGGCACCATCTGACATGGTAAATAGATACTTACAAAATTGCCTTCTAAAATAAAAAAAAAAAAATAATTTAATACTCTCATTAGCTGTGTTTTTTATCAAGCGAGTAGTTAAAAAACGACCGCTTATCATATGTATACTCGCTTAAATAACACAGGAAACTGTTACTCGCTTAAAAGTTTGCCGACCAAACGAAAAAAAATGCTTCCAAGTTATGTTTCAATAATTGTATAAATTTCCTACAAAGGTGGCAACTATATCTGATTGATAGTCAATAGTGATGTATGAAATCAACATTTTTTGTACCAAATACTTTTCACGAAATACTCATAATTTGCTTTAGATCAATATTTCAATAAAAATACATAATAATTTAACAGGTAAGATAAACAAAATTTATCAAATATACTCATTATGTAAAACTATGTTGTTTGCTTAAGCTTTTAGCACTGAAAATCTTTTGAGTATCGGGTTTGTTTTCAGAACCGAGTCTCCAATGCTTTAAATCTGAAAATTTATGCATCACTAATTGTCAGAACTTTGATATATAAAATAAATTTGTCAAAAATTGTTTACAAAAATTTGATCAGAACATAAACAACGTTTTTGACTTTTCAGAAAATGCTTCCAAGTTTTAAAAAAATTCTTAAGCGAGTAAGCAGTCGTTTTTTGACTACTCGCTTGGTAAAAAACACAGCTATTATACCCTAAACCTGAAAGGTCAGGGTATATTAACTTTGTGCAAACGTTTGTAACGCATAGAACGAAGCGAGTCCGGTATAGAAAAGTATATATATTCTTGATCAGCGTCACCACGTGAGTCGAGCTATCTATGTCCGTCCGTCCGTCCGTCCGTCTGTGTGTTGTCCGTATACACAGGATAAGAAGAAGGAGTTGAGATAATTGGATGAAACTTGGTACATATGGTCACATGTACCCAAGGATCTGCACTATTGAGTATTTTTGGAATCCGCCCACGGACACGCCTACCTCCCATACAACGCAAAAATTTAAAACTGCATAACTCAGCTCATAATAAGTCCACAACAATAAAATTTGGTATGTGTGTGTTTTATATTAACACAAAGATGTCTTTGAAAAATGGACGTCATCCGCTCACGGACACGCCCACCTCCCATACAACCCAAAAATTGAAAACGCAATAAATAAGCCTCTGTTTAACCTAAAGAGCTAAAATTTGGCACATATGTTTTTTATAAAAAAGATGATTTTGAAAAATGGACATCGTCCGCCCACGGACACGCCTACTTCCCATACAACGCGAAAATTGAAAACTGCATAGCTCAGCTCATAATTAGCCTACAACAATAAAATTTGATATGTATGTGTTTCATACCAACACAAATATGTCTTCGGAAAATGGACGTCATCCGATCACGGACACGCCTACCTCCCATACAACCCAAAAATTGAAAACGCAATAAATAAGCATGTGTTTAACCTACAGAGTTAAAATTTGGCACGTATGTTTTTTATGACAAGACAAAGATGGTTTGGAAAAATGGATTCATCCGCCCACGGACACGCCATATTTACAATAAATTTTTTTTTTTTTTTGAAAAGTGGGTTTAGGGTATTTCATAATCGGCCTAGACCGACTTTAGACTTTCTTTACTTGTTTATGTCCTCAAATTATATCCAACTATATTAGTAAGTCCCTTCATTTCACTTCAAATAATAAGAATATACTATGTATTTAACTTAAACCATTTTAGTCAAAACAAAAAAAAAAACTAATTGGCCATTTCAGCCATTGAAAGGACTTTGACCGAGCTTCTAAGGATCGATTGTGTTGTGTGTGTTATTAAATGTTTGCACACTATTGACCGAGAACTGGACCTACATGTTTTATGCCGACTCCGAACGGCTTATGTTCTCAAGAAGCTTTACATGGCATTATTTACTCTCTGAGGTTTGCCATTGTCTGCAGAGAGGTGGTGACCGATCAGAAAAATTTTTTATTGAAAAAACTTTTCGCCACGGCTGGGGATCGAACCCGGGCTCCGAGCATGCTAAGCCACACACTTAACCTGCATGCCACGGTCACCACTAGTCGGTTGGTCAATTTTACGAACACTAACTTTAAAATTAATTTCTGAAAAATATATTAAAAATTTTTTCAAATTTTTTACGAATAGACACAATTTTGGTTAAATGTAAATTCAGAAAAAAAAATGTTCAAATTTTTCATTTTACCTGAACAAGTAATAAATGTTTTAATGTTTTTTCTAGAAATTAATTTTAAGATTAGTGGGTGAAAAATCGACCTGCGGACTAAATGGAAATAGCCTTTCGATTCGGATAAACTTGATACTATTACTTCCACCTTAGGAACCCCTTTTCACGTGTCAAGCTTGGGCCTCCTAAGGTGGAAGTTACGCCACTGACTGAATTAGTATTAAGATATTATTCTTGATTAATAGAAACGAAAATAAGTTTAGTGGTTGGCTGTAGGTGGGTGTATGTAAAAAATCTTTCATTTAAAATTACTGGCAACTATTTTTTTTTTTAATAAAAATACAGTCATGGACTCGAAAAGAAATGATCCTTCGGAAATTTTATGAAGGAAAGTGTTTAGCCAAATTTCTATAAAACTGTACCTGCCGGACACGATTACAAAAAAATGACATCATCAACGTTTCGATCTGACGTCTGGTTTCTGAGGAAAATAGTCACCCAGTTTGAAAACAAACCATTTCGAAAAAAATTTCGTTTAAAGTTTTTCTTAGCATGCATTTAATATGCATTTTTATCTCAAAAAAAATTCCAACTTTAAAAAGTCCTTTTGGCATCGATTCGATTTTTATGTTATTGAATTTTATTAAAATCGGTTCAGGCGTTTAGGAGTTAATGAGTCTTTAAAACGCACACTTAAAGCGCCCTCTTACGGAATGTTATGTTACCTATATTATATTGGGCGCAGTCGAACCTTCATACCAAATTTCATTGAAATCGGTTCAGGTGTTTATGAGTTATTATACTGTACCACGCCCACATTCTTCCACTTACTTTTTAACCTATGCTTTATATTGGTTGCAGTTGAACCTTCATACCAAACTTCATTGAAATCGGTCGAGGCGATTATTAGTTATTGAGTCTTAAAAAATGCACTACTTAAAGTGCCCTCTAGCGGAGTTTTTTGGAATTTTTTATAGCCTATATTTTATCTTGAGCGCAGTTGAACCTTCATACCAAATTTTATTGAAATCGGTCCAGGCGTTTAGAAGTTATTGGAGTGCTACAAGTGCCCATAGACTTGCGCCAAATTTTTTTTACACCCCTATGTTCTTTCTCTCTATTAAACGAACTCGGTGTCCAAATTTCAGCTCAATCGGATAAACAGTGCGTAAGTCATACGGAACAGACAAACAGACAGACATACAGACAGACAGACAGACAGACAGCCAGACAGACAGACAGACAGAAAGACAGACAGAGGGACAAACATTTGATTTTATATATTAGATTATTAAATCAGCACTGATGAGTACCTCTGATCCATATTTTAAAAATTCCGTTTATGGATTATTTGAAAAAAACCGATTTAACTGACATTTGGTCTCATATATCGAAAAATAAGGATCCTACGGAAATTTTTTATATGACCTTTTTTATCTCAAATCATCTATGCACAAAGCCTCATGAAACAAATTTTTGGAAAATACCATTTCCGAAAAATTTTAAAAAACCAATTTTACCGACCCTTTTTGATCGTATATCTCGAAAAATAATAAGGGTATTCTCGCAGTATAGCAAAGATGCAAAATTTGTGAAAATGTAACCTTGCAATACTCAAATATGCAACACTGCGGGAGCGCACAAAATCACAAATATTGTGAATATTAAAAGAAATGCCGCGAACAGGCGAAAACAAAAAATTTAAATACTTACTCTAACTCACACGAACTAAAATGAACAAATTTGCCTCAATCAGAGTGCACATCTACTCAAAACATGGGCATCACTGTTGTACAAATTGCACGAATTTCAAAACTTTTATCGCTTGTATTTTGTTGTTGTGTCGTTGCACGGATTGAAAGATTCTGCAACTTTTGCAATTCTTACACCTTGCAAGGGTTTTGCAAGACAGCGAGAATACCCCTAATGATTCTACGCAAAATTTGTGCAAGATATTTGAATGTAAAATTATCAAAATGCACAAAGGTTTATGAAATTTTTATCTTAAATTATCGTATGAATACAAGTCTCCTTGACTCCGTGATTTTTGAGAATACCGTTAACGAGTTCTTTGATAAAATTTAAGACTCTTTGTGGTCTTACATTTTTAAAAGTAATGATGCTTCAAAAATTTAGTGTATGGCACTTTTATCTGAAATTATCTAACGAAAAAGACCCGTGAACCATATTTTGAAAAAGCTTCTTAACGAGATATTTAAGAAAAAAACCATTCAAATTAAATTTTGCTTAACTTGGGTATGCATTTTAAAGAAAAAAAAGTTATATGCAAAAAACTTGATTATTTGACCAAAAAAAGATTCAGGAGAACCAAAACCGCTTCATGGGGATTTCGCCGATCCAAAAAAAAAATTATGCTGAAATAGTTTTTAAGAGTCCCTCTAACTTTTGATTAAGTGTCCGGCTGACTTTTTTTTCTCCAAAAAAATCGATCTGGCTTGACGAGCGCGTACGTTTCGATAGGTACACGGAATCAATTCTCATTCCAAAGTCTCGCCAAAAGGTAGCGATGTAAAATATTTTTAAGATTTGTCGTGTACCATTCATAATCGAATATTTAGATAAGCTAGTATCGCCTGGGGTCGAAATTCGACAAATTTATTGATTGCCTATTTATAATTATATGCAAGATGATAAAAATAAGTTCGAGGCTATAACTCTTAATTGATTAGAGATATAAAGCTATTTTCTTCAAAAAAATTATTTTTTTATATTATTACTAGCTGGTACCCGGCGCTTTGCTGCCGTCCTTATCCAATGTCAGTTTGCCAATAGAAGGCCATCAACAGAGAGTAATTCCTCACTGAGTTTCAATATTTTGTGGCCATTATTTCCAAAGCTTTTAAATATAAACAACTGTCTTTTAAGGGCGGAACCGTATCCCTTGTCCAATACCCGCTTTAGTTTGCGACTATTTCGGAGTAGTAGAATATCACCAAATAGTTACTCCAAACCGAGTTTCTTTAATATGTGACTTTTATTTCCAAAGTGATTCAATTTAAAAAAAAAAATATGTCTTATATGGGCCGAGCCACATCCATCGCACAAAGTCCATTCTAGCATTCCATTAGCAGGACACCACCAAATAGTAACTACATTCTGAGTTCAAATGTTCTCTGACTTTTACTTCTATGCTATTCTGTATCGAAAATTTCAATTGTATGGGCAGAGCCACGCCTCGTTTTCCAATGCCCGTGTTTGTTTTATAATTGAAAGACCTGGCCAATCAGTTGCTTCATACTAAGTTTCATTGTTATACGACATTTAGTTCCAAATCTATCCGATATAAAAAAATGTAATTTTATGGGCGGTGGCTTGCCCCCCTTTCCAAAGATCACTCAAATTTGATAGTCTAAGGGCACGACTCAATAGTAAGTTCGTACCGACTTTCATTGATGTGTGGCTTATAGACGATAGTAGAACCGACAAATTTGTATTCTTGAAAAAGTGCCACGCCCCTCGCCGGGAAGAGGGTGAAAAATACTTTACGACCTATTCTCATACCTACCAAGTATACAAAAAAAATTTCATTTAAATCGGTCCAGCCGTTTAGGAGGAGTTCATACACTAACACCGTGACACGAGAATTTTATATATTAGATTTTGTTCAAAAACAGAAAAACAATATTTTAAAAAAATTTCATTTTGTCAAAGAAATTATAGGGGCTAGCTTGATTTTTTGATGGCATGAACAGTTTATTAATTTAGTGTCAAGACAAAATAAATTCATCTAAAATTCGGTACAGACTTTGAAAGAAAACATAAATGCAGTTTTGAGTTTTTGTTTTTTTACAATAAAAATCATTTTTACCCCATATTTTAAGAATAAATCGTGGTGACCGTGGCATGCAGGTTAAGTGTGTGACTTGGCATGCTCGGAGCCCGGGTTCGATCCCCAGCCGCGGCGAAAAGTTTTTTTTTTCAATAAAAAATTTTTCTGATCGGTCACCACTGCAGACAATGGCAAACCTCAGAGAGTAAATATTGCCATGTAAAGCTACTTGAAAATATGAACTTTAGCCGTTCGGAGTCGGCATAAAACATGTAGGTCCAGTTCTCGGTCAATTGTGTGCAAACATTTAATAACACACACAACACAATTGATCATAAGAAGCTCGGTCAAGGTCCTTTCAAGGGCTGAAATAGACAATTTGTTTTTTTTTTTTTAAGAATAAATCAAATTTTATGGTCTTTTTGTAAAAGGAATAATTTAAATATAAATAAAAAAAAAACGGTATTATTTTCAATAGTGTTTCTAAGTGAACTGATAAGACTTAAATACAAAAAAGAAATAAATAAAATTTATTCACAGATGGCGGAGTTATTGGCTTCAGAAATTAGAACATTCAATTTGAGACAGTTTTTTTCTCTCTCTTGGAATTTGGTTGAAACACACGCTAAATAACTAACGACAATATTAAGAAAATTCATTAAAAACACTTTGATTATTTTATTATTCATTAAAAAAACAAAGTTAGAACTTTGCTATAATTTTTATCACATTTGAAAGAAAATTTAACAAACTTTCAGAAAAAATTAGAAAATTTTAAAAACCGTTAAAGCTCGATTAAGATATTGACATGGAAAGTCAAATTTTTTAATTCAAAACACAGTTTTTTACAAATTTTACAATTGACGAATGGATGAAACTACATTTCTTTAAGAAATTGTTACTTTTAAAAAAAACTCAAATTCCACCAACTCAAAAACTCTGCCCCAACCAAATTTCATATTTATCAAAGAGCGGGTTTTTTTCTCAAAAATTTTATTTCTCTCTTAGAAGGTTGGGAACCCCCTCTATCAGATATATCATTTATATACACATTCTGCACATCTGGGCAACATAACCTTTCGAATGATATAAGTTTCATTTATTTTGAGTTTTAATTAATACCAAAAAAAGCGTACGACAAACTTTAATGTTCACGTATTAATATATAAGATATAGCCAATCCTTATATTTATATATTAGCTTTCCGATATCACATAGCAAAGTTGTAACAAATAAATCAGACCTTCAGTTAATTCACGTGCTTCGATCTTTACGTGAACACGGAAGTTCGAACCCCGTGAAGTTAATTTTTGAAAACGTGAACCCGAATAATACGTGAATGCAAAATACGAAATATTTCACGAATTCACTTTTTCTTAACTTTCACGTATATTGGCTAATAGGGTCAGATTTGAAGAGTCATTAAAACTGTTTTTGAAATGTCGTGCAAGAGTACGTGTTCAAGTACACTCGTGTAACGGTTATGGATTTATGTTTTCTTAACTTTCACGTATCTTAGTTAATTAGCTCAGATCTGAACAGTCATTAGAACTATTTTCGAACTAGTGTCTTTCGATTTTTTGGCCAATATGTTCGATTTACTGCAGAATGCGTCATTAGGACTTCTTGATATTTTAATGCATTGAATGCATGGAATCAATAAAAGTCTCATTCCACTTTAAGTCTAGTCACATCAAAAAGTCCTTATGACCCAAACTGCAGCTGGTCGAATCAATTGGCCAAAGCATCAGTTATTTATTCAATAAGAGTCCAAATAGTTAAAAAATTGTTTTAATGACTCTCCAAATCTGTGCTTATTTGTTAATAGTACCTGGGCGACCGAGCTCCGCTCAGATTCCTACCGTATATTCAAATTTTTTACGGTATTTAATGTATCGGAAATGCCAACTTTATCTTAGAAACAACATATAAGATCATATTTTTCAATTAACTTTAAATGCATTTTTATTTTATGATAACTTCGTTTTTCAACTAAACGAAATTTGTTTTGGTTTTATATTTTTTTATGTTTGGTTTAATTATTTTGATAATTTACTTATGCTGAACTTATGCCGGCCATTCCAAGCCTAAGTAAATTTTTTTTTTCCCAAAATTAACCTCACGCTCCTTTTCCACTTACAAGAATAGAAGTTATTTTTTTATGTCGCAATTTTTTCTAAAGTTATGGAGATAGCAATTTTTGATCAAAGTGAAAATCTTGAAAATGGAGTCATTTTCAATAAATCATACCTCTGTCATTTGTTACGCCTATTTTTGTAAATGAAGTATCTTTAGAGAGCAATTGAAAAGCGATTATTAATAAAAAAATAAAATACTTTTGGAATTTTTTTTGCTAGAGTTGCCTACTTTTTCAAAAAAAAAAGTAAACTGTTCGTATCTCAAACAATGCTTTTTTTACGTAGAATTAAGTCTTACAGCGCGGTTTGTATGCAGTCGTTTTAACAAATTTTTTTTAGGTCATACCTAAAGCCTATAATATTCATCGTTCAAACATAATATTTAGTACCTGGGCGACCGAGCTCCGCTCAGATTCCTACCGTATATTCAAATTTTTTACGGTATTTAATGTATCGGAAATGCCAACTTTATCTTAGAAACAACATATAAGATCATATTTTTCAATTAACTTTAAATGCATTTTTATTTTATGATAACTTCGTTTTTCAACTAAACGAAATTTGTTTTGGTTTTATATTTTTTTATGTTTGGTTTAATTATTTTGATAATTTACTTATGCTGAACTTATGCCGGCCATTCCAAGCCTAAGTAAATTTTTTTTTTTCCCAAAATTAACCTCACGCTCCTTTTCCACTTACAAGAATAGAAGTTATTTTTTTATGTCGCAATTTTTTCTAAAGTTATGGAGATAGCAATTTTTGATCAAAGTGAAAATCTTGAAAATGGAGTCATTTTCAATAAATCATACCTCTGTCATTTGTTACGCCTATTTTTGTAAATGAAGTATCGTTAGAGAGCAATTGAAAAGCGATTATTAATAAAAAAATAAAATACTTTTGGAATTTTTTTTGCTAGAGTTGCCTACTTTTTCAAAAAAAAAAGTAAACTGTTCGTATCTCAAACAATGCTTTTTTTACGTAGAATTAAGTCTTACAGCGCGGTTTGTATGCAGTCGTTTTAACAAATTTTTTTTAGGTCATACCTAAAGCCTATAATATTCATCGTTCAAACATAATATTTATACTAAAGTATCAGATATATCCTGCGCTAAACGAATATCTAATTTTGGATTTTGTTACTTTTATATTAAAGTCACAAAATCGCAAAAGCTTAGAAAAATAATCTAGATTTTTATACTATAAGAAAATCAATCATTACCCAATAGGCAATTAAGCCAGCGCTCTTCAAACGAAGACCTGCATTGACTGCTACTTTTGAAGACCAAACACATCCTTTCCACGCTGCTCTTATGAGCCCTTCTTGAAGGCCTTCTTTTACAAAAGTCAGCACAACAAACTTTTTTCCCTTCAAAGACTAACTTTTAATATACTTCAGGGCAACTTTTTCGTTAAAAATTAGAATATATATCAGTTTAAAAATATGACGCAATAATGGCCCTTCTTACTGCTATATCAAAGATTATAGATTGAAATTAATCAAACTTGAAAAAACATAGGTGAGAAGATAAAATCATAGAATATATAAATAAATAGAAAAAGGCGTAAAAGAAAAAAATATTTTTTCAACACTTTTTGTTTACCCCTACTTTTAGCCATTCTAAAGAAGTGCTTCTATCAGGCCGCTTTTGAGCTATCGGAGCGGAAGGCCTGCGAAATTTTCCCACTTCATATAAAAAATAAAGTGTAATTGTATATGAGTGCGGCAGTACTACAAAATCCACAGGAAGGCCTGCTAGCAGCGATGTCATTGTGTACTGGGTGCTTTCTTTGTTTTTGTTTGTGTTGGTTTTGTTTTGAACGAACTGATTCGCAGCATTGGTGCTCTGCTCCACGTTAAGAGGGTGTTCTAAGTTAAGAGGGTGTTCCGATTAGATTTAACACTTATGAAACAAACTATTGGCATTATTTTTCGTTGTATGCTACTACCCAATAGATGTCGTTTTATATTCACTTAATATGATCTTTGCATCTAAAACAGCAACCGTTTGTTATTGGGTTGAGTAGAAATCAGCAAAGTCGTGACTCAATCGGATAAGCTGTTGTGGCGGTAACGTTAAGAAACAAAGGAGCATGGTTCGATTCTCAGCCTGGTTGATAAGTATATATTTTTTAATTTTTTATTATTACAATCTTATTTTAGTAATTATTTAATGTATCAATTGCTTAGTGCAATATTTTTATTTTTTGTCACATCCTGTTGCTTGCAATAGCATGAACAAAATGTAAGCAAAATACAGCTTTTATTAGTCTTTAAGTTATTTTGTATTCAATTTTTAAACTAAGTTACCATAATTCAAATTGTATTCCCAATTAATTAAATTTACGTACAGCTTTGACTAAAAAGATGTCTAGTATTTTTAATCGTATCAATTCTAAAAAAAAAGGGATTAACATATATATTAGTTCAATGTATTGTTTAAAAATTAATCTAAGATTTTTAACTGTTAAGTTGTTGTACTATGTGGTCTGTTCACACCATAAGATATTTACAAAATGTGAATTTGTCACTTCATCCTCCGAAGGATGATGATGATTCATCCTCACGGCCGATTGAAAAATGTTAAAACTTTTTGTTTTGTTTTAAGACCGATTAAAAAATTCTTAGAGTAAATTTGATCTTAATTTATTTCGAATTTTTATAAGGCATTTAAAATTTTGTAAACTTACTGCAAATAAAAAAGAAGGAACTTAAAATTTTGTTCAAGCTTTTTACAGTTTTATGGTCCAAGATTCCTTTATTATATACAAAATAATTAGTTGACCTAATAAGAAAAACATTTTTGCTCCAGATTTTATGACAATATCTCAAACGGTATAGAAGTTATGAACGATTAAGTGAAATGTATATCAGAAAAAAATTGAAATTACGAAAAGCATAACATTTTGCCATTATATTTTATTTTGGTGGAAACTTAATTTGTTTCTTAAAATTACAAAAAAAAAGTGCACTTTTTGAGATGTGAGCAAATTAGATTTTTTTTTTTCAAAACATATGAAACTCTAGCATAGGAAACTCTTACAAAATTATTTTCCTTTTTAAAATTTGTTTAAGATTTAGTGTAAATTACTCTATTTGTAAGATTTCTTTTTATATCAAAAATTGGTACATCAAAACTGTACTAAAAACGTTTCTATAAAAAAAATATATATGAAAAATATAACAAATCACTGTTTGGTGAAGCTTAAAAAATATAAACAAAAAATTTATTAAGCACGGCGGGATTCGAACTCACAACCTCGACAATATTGGTCAAAAGCTCTATTCTCTGAGCTATCCCTGCTATGTCAAAATAAGCAAACTTAACATAAGATATTCGGCAGGAAAATGAACGTATTTATTAAATGCGCGAAAACTCGGAAAAACAGCTTTTCCCAGAGATGAGACCTAGCTGGATCGATTTTTCAGCCCCCTCTTCATCTATATTGTAAATTTCATCGAAATCGTTAGTGCCGTTTTCGAGAACGCAATTGCAAATATATATACAAATATTGCTCGTTTAATAGAATAAGATAAGTGAGTGTCTTGAAAACGTGAATCCGTGAACGTGTATAAATGAACACCTGTACACTTACTTTTGCAACTATACATGTATTTCGTGTTTAACGCGAATACGTGTAGTTCGAGTTCGTGAATTTTTTGTAAAAATTCTTAAATACACGTGGTCACGGGTAACGCGTGCTAACTTGATATCGGAAGCTATAAAAAAAACAACTTTAGAGGGTGCATTTTGGAACTACCCGAACATATGTTGGCTCTCAACGAAAGCTTAAGAAAATTAGGCAGTTATGTTTCATAATCATTTTTTTATCCATGCAGTGACACGGCTTTAGCTGGTAGGCTCTATTTCATCATAGTTTATATAAGAATAATTAATTAGAAACTAAGTTAGTTCTAATTTGTGTATTAAGGATATTTCATACCGACCATGAAATTGAACTTACATTTCAAAAATTTGTCTTCACTCCTTTTTTTGAATCATAACGTTCAAATAAACAAATTCAAGGCAGATCAGTGAACCGAAGTAGTACTGGAGCAAATTTTTATTTGATCACATCTTGGTTATTGCACTTAAAAATGATTAAAATAAGATATATGATACAGTGAAATAACATTTCAATTTCAAATTATATACAAACGTTGAATTTTCATTGAAAAATAAAATGGATTAACATGTGGCTAATCTTGAAAGCATGGTAATAACTAAAAAACCACTCAATCTAAACAAGTCCACTTTTAACTTCAAAATACAAACGGTAAATTGTTTTTTTGGTATTAAAAACCAACACATTTCGAATACGTGATAATATGTTAACCGTTAAAGTTTTCCATTTTAATTAACAGATTATTAGACTGTCTGATAATAACTAATATTTTCTTTTGGGTTTAAGTATGTATTGAGAAAACCTGTCAAAGTGAATGTTTGAAGTGTGTTCATGGCTCATAATAATTGAGATATATTGCTTGTAGCAAAAAAAGTAGCTAGTAGCGAAACCGAAAGCGCATCAAAATGCAAAAAATAAAAAGCAAAAGCTTACCCATGGCAATCGATTTGTTGTTGCTGTTTTGTTGTCGCTGTTTGCATTTTTTAATTATGTTGCATATGCAACAATTTCACCAGCTTGGTGCATTGCCCCAGCACTATGAGCAGCAAAATCCACATCAAGTCTGGTTAAGGTTTTCTTTAGCTGTTCAGCCACTTTTAATGATGGTGCGTTTGAATCGAATTCAATCACCTTAAAAAAAATGAGCTGTTATTAAATGGCATAAAATATGATGGTTGCTGTTTTTGTTGTTAACGTCTGGCAACAAAACGAGATAAATACATCTTAATTTATAGTTGCTGCGGAGGTCTTTGATTTCTTTGTCAAGTTTTGCAGTGAAATAAGTTGCTTGAACTTGATTAATGCAAGACTTGTCTATAAAATATTTATGGAATTTATTGATTATTGTTAATTAAATCTATTTAACTACAATTACTTTTGGTAATGCTTAAAACATTTAATGTAGCATGCATTTATTTTCTTTACTTTCAGCTTCACTCTCATTTAACTTAATTGCAAAATTTATCTTAACAACCTTACGCTGCAGTCGAAAATGATACTCCGAATGACAATCTCGGCTTTGCTGCTGCTTCTCGCTCATTACTGTGCTGCACAAAGCTTTAATGAACTGGATGCGGGGCTGCCAGAGCCTCGTGCTTATGTACCTGATTCACAATATCTGGATTTTGTCTATCACGATCATGAGGATCTGACAAAGTTCTTGAGGTATATTTTGCTTATACTAACCAAACCACTGATTATGTATTAATTTCATTTTACCAGAGCTACCAGTGCCCGCTATCCCAATCTAACTGCACTCTATTCCATTGGCAAATCCATACAAGGACGCGATTTATGGGTTTTGGTTGTCTCATCTTCGCCCTACGAGCACATAATCGGCAAGCCGGATGTCAAGTATGTGGGCAACATACACGGTAACGAGCCGGTGGGACGCGAAATGCTGCTGCATCTGATACAGTATTTTGTACAGGGCTATCAAACGGATCAATATGTTAAGTGGTTGCTCGATAACACGCGCATACATATATTTCCCTCAATGAATCCCGATGGTTATGCGGTATCCAAAGAGGGCACTTGTGATGGCGGTCAGGGCAGGTAGCTACTATAGTACTTCAAAAATTTTTGTGTGTGCTTTACTCTCATTTATATCCAGATACAATGCTCGTGGTTTTGACCTGAACCGCAATTTTCCGGACTATTTTAAGCAGAACAATAAACGTGGTCAGCCGGAAACGGACTCTGTCAAGGATTGGATCTCAAAGATACAGTTTGTGCTGAGTGGTAGTTTACATGGCGGTGCTCTGGTGGCCAGCTATCCTTACGACAATACACCAAATTCTAGTAAATATTTAAAATGTTTTTATTTTAATAATCATTTATCAAGCATAGCTAGGTTTTTGAGGGGAAGCCACTAAAAAAATGTTGGTGAAAAATGATGTTCCGCTCAATGGCTGAATACATAAAATGCATTAAAACTCATAACTTCATTTGCATTTATCATGGGACGAGTCGATAAATATCTGAATATTTTTCTTCTAATCAGAGGAGAAAAGTTGGGCTACAGTATTTAAAAAAAATTATACCAATAAATTATACCCACCTACTTTCTTAATTCAAACTTTTTCATGTCCAATTTTGGAAATTTTTTTAATATAGACCTGCGTTGAAACTTACTTCCCCAAAATGTAACGTTAAAGACCATATAATATTGATAATATTTTCAAAACAACAAAACTCAGATATATTTCCGCTTCTAAAAAATGTAACGTTAAAGACCACATACAACTAACAACGACTTCAAAACAGTAAAAGTTGGAGAAAAGCTTACACTTCCCAAAATGTAACGTTAAAGACCATACAATTGTGATTATAACTTCAAAACAATAAAAGTGAAAGAAACGTTAACACTTCTCAAAAATGTAATGTTAAAGACCACATTAAACTGGTTATATCTTCAAAACAACAAAAGTTAGAAAAAAGTTTGTTCACATAGCATTCAAGTCTTAACGCCTACTTTCATGTACACTTAAAAAATTTTTTGGTTTCATGGAATATTTTTGATATGTTTGCAGATATAAGTGATAATTATTAAAGAACATAAGGATAAATTCATTATAATAATAAAGGCTATTTTATTAGAAGTATTAAACTTGCGATAGGGATAATTGTCATATTGGTGAAGTATCTTTGACCTTTTGTTCAGTATACTTTGGCAAATCACCATGCAAAGCCTCACACTAGAACAACATTCACAGATCGTGGAAATATCTTAACCAAAATTTACACTCTGTTCGTCAAATTTATAGAGCACTTTGCCATGTTTACATAATCATCATAATCGTCCATTTGAGTAGCTAATAAGCAATACTACGGATCGATTCACTTGCAAAATTTAGAGAAAAGATCATGGCCAAACGCATATAAGATCAAAATGTTACAAGAATTAAGGCCAGCGAACTATCGATTACGTCGTGTGTTCGGGCTGAGAATGAACTGGAAGTTGAACCACATTTTTATCGTATTATCATCTTAAGCGATGAGGCTCATTTCTGGCTTAACGGGTATGTTAACAAGCAGACCTGTCATTTTTTGAGTGACTACAATCCACATGAGACTCTAGAGACTCCATTACATCCCGAAAAAAAATCACTGTTTGGTGCGGTTTATATGGTTATTTGGTTTTTAAATTTTTTTTATTCCTCATGTCATTGCAAATCATTTGGAGGAGAAATGATTTCAACAAAACCGCGCAACGTGCCGAATCATCTCAAGAATCATGAATCAGCTCAAGAAATGGACTTGTGAACTGGCCTCCTCGTTCGTGTGGTTTGACACCTTTAGACTACTTTTGTAGGGGTACGTCAAATCTCAACGTTTAATCATTGAGAAACCAACATTCGCGCACTATTGCTATATAAGACCGGGTATGGTTGAAAAAGTTGTGCAAAGTTGGACCGATAGGATGGCGTTCACAAAGCCCAGACGTTGAGACCACATCTATTTTTTTGAACATGTTAAAAACAATATTTTAATATGAATGTAGATTATATTTAGCCCTGAATTATTTTTGAGTAGATTTATACTGATATTGTGGTGATTAGCGGTTTAAAAGTCGGAAATTTTATGAAAACTTGAAATCGGATCCATGGAATTTTGTGGAGAACATAAGATCGGCAAATCTGGAGATAACCAATAAGAAATAAAACAAATCGACTTTAAGGTCTATTAACCCTCTTTAGCCGAATCTAACTTCTCAAACCGGAAAACGCTTTTAGTGTCTTTTTTGCTTCAAAAGGTATTATTTTGGTGGAACAATAAGCTTAAGCAACAGGATTGATTTCAAAGCATGGTTTCTTAAATAGCCACTTTACTTCGTGAGTTTACTTAAGCACAAGAAAAAGGAAATATTTTGTGGGCTCAAGTTGACCCATTGTCAAAAAACAAGTTTTACAGACTTCTTACTAATAGCTGGGGAAAAAATTTCAGAAAAAAATCAATTTTAATGCCTTACATAAAACTGTTCAAAATTCCTGGGAGATAATGCTTTTTTTGTGGTAGGTCTTGTCGAGTTAAAAAAGGTTTTATACTTGAAATTTGCCGCACACCCCCAAAATCTGGACTTATGGTCAAAAAACCGATTATGCCTACCTTTGCTCACTTTTTGACCTATAACGTAGGTACCTGCACTCAGAAAAAAGTTTCTAGGAATATGATAAAAAGGCTTCATATTAAGAGAAAAATGGTATAGACTTTGCTCCAGAGAATGAATGCCTTTCTCTAAATGCGATCCTAAAAATTCTCTAAAAATTATAAAAAACTTTTATGAAAAAGAGAAATATATAAAAATATATCGTTTTTAGAAAAAAAATACTTTTAATTTTGAGAAAACATTTGTTTTTATTGAAGAAAATACTTCTCATAGTGAAGTTTTTATTAAAATAAAGGTAAAATTTTTTAATTTTCAAAAAAATTTTTCTCTATACATAAGAATTTTTTGTGCGAGAAAAATATTAATCATTATTAGAAACATTGAAATATTTCCATTTCCTAGAAGTGAAGAAATATTTCTTCGAAAATGTGAAAATGTATTCTAATTGAAGAAAATTTTATTTGAAACTAGCGGATGTAACCCGGTGTTACTCGGGGTTGTGCCTCGAGCACAGACAAAGGACGATTTTCAAAACTGCTCTCATTTTATCAATTCAATTTTAAAATTTTTTAAATAATCGTTTTTTGGGGTTTTGCCCCCTTCTTCTGTCGAAAGTGTTTGGTCAAAATTCCGTAAAACTGTACCAGCCAGATATGATTAAAAAAAAAATGACATCTTCAACGTCTCGATCTGAAGTCTGGTTTCTGAGGAAAATGGTCACCCACACTCAAAAAGAAACACATATCTTTCTCCGGTGAAAAATTTCTCTATTTTAATAATAATAATAGCAATAATAGCGATAATAGCAATTTTCTGTTTTTCAAATAAAATTTTCTTCGATTGGAATAAATTTTCACATTTTCGAAGAAGTATTTCTTCACTTCTTCAATTTCAATGTCTCTTATAATGATAATTATTTTACTCGCACAACAAAATTCTCATTCAAACAAAACAAAAATTTACTGAAAATGAAAAATTTTTCCTATTTTTTGATAAAAATTTTTTCTCAATAAAAAATAGTCTTTTTCTCTAAAACTGATATATTTTTATATATTTCTCTTTTTCATAGAAACTTTTTTTATCATTTTAAGATAATTTTTAGGATCGCATTTAGAGAAAGGCATTCTCTGGAGCAAAATCTAAATAATTTTTCTCTTAATATGATGCCTTTTTTTATCATATTCCGAGAAACTTTTTTCTGAGTGCAGTTTGAAAAGTCATTTCGAAAAAAATGCGCATAAAGTTTTTCTTAGCATGCATTTAATATGCAATTTTATCTCAAAAAAATTCCAATTTTAAAAAATCCTATAAGCATCGATTCGATTTTTGGATTGTCTTCGTTCAACTTCGATTTGGTCGATACTGTTCGGTTGATGTTTTTCATCTTGATATAGCTTCTGCTCGTGTTCGTTAAACTTTTTGTTCGTTCGTCTTTGGTTCTTGACTTCGTTTGACTACGGTTCATTCCTTGATTTTTGTCAAAAGAACTTTTAAAAGAATAGGATCTATTTAAGTAACAGATACAAATGACTACCAAGTTTTATCAAAATCGGTTTATCCGTTTTGACGTGAATGAGCCAAACATAGCTGATTGAATAAAGTGCCCTCTAACGGAAGTTTTCTGAAATTTAAATAACCTCAATTCTGTTGCAGAGTAAAGTTATTTCATGTACCAAATTTTAGTAAAATCGGTCAAGTCATTTAAGAGTTATTGAGTAATGCAATAACTCTATAACTTAACAATGCACTACTTAAAGCGCCCTCTTGCGGAAGTCTTTATAATGCTTTATATTTTATGTTTTATCTTGGGTGCAGTTGAACGTTCATACCAAATTTCATTGAAATCGGTTCAGGCATTTAGGAGTTATTGAGTCTTAAAAACGCACTACTTAAAGCGCCCTCTTACGGAAATCTTTGGAATTTTTTATAGCCTTTATTATCTAGGGCGCAGTCGAACCTTCATTCCAAATTTTATTGAAATAGGTCCAGGTGTTTAGGAGTAATTAAAGAGTACCACGCCCACTTTTTTACCTAAGCTTTATATTGGGTGCAGTTGAACCTCCATACCAAATTTCATTAAAATCGGTCCAGGTGTTTAGGAGTTATTATGTCTTCAAAACGCACTACTTAAAGCGCCCTCTTGTGGAAGTTTTTGTAATTTTTTAAAGCCTATGTTTTATTTTCCAAATTTCATTGAAATCGGTTCAGTCGTTTAGAAGTTATTATAGAGTGCCACGCCCACATACTTCCGCCCACTTTTTACCTATGCTTTATCTTGAGAGCAGTTGAACCTTCATACCAAATTTCATTGAAATAGGTCCAGGCGTTAAGGAGTTATTGAGTCTTAAAAATGTACTGCTTAAAGCGCCCTCTTGCGTAAGTCTTTAGAATTTTTTATAGCTTATGTTTTATTTTGGGAGCAGTTGAACCTTCATACCAAATGTCATTGAAATCGGTCCAGGCGTTTATAAGTTATTATAGAGTGCCACGCCCACATTTTTACACCCCCTATGTTCTTTCTCGCTATGAAAGGTACTCGGTGTCCAAATTTCAGCGCAATCGGATATACGGTGCGTGAGCCTATACGGAACAGACAGACAAACATTTGATTTTATGTATAAGATGAGAAAATTGCTATTCTCGAAAAGAGAGAAATTTTTAACCGAAGCAAGATATTTGTTTTTTTTCTGAGTGTGATTGCAAACCGACGATTTTCGCATACAATAAATTATAAAGAGACCACACTAGTCCTGCATGAATTCATAAAATATGTTTAGTAATAATTAAAACGCAATTTATTTTTTGAAGAATCTATCTGTAATTGACAAAGTTATTAAACTTTTTATGAAAATAGATTTTTAAGAACGCCACTGAAACAATTTATTATTATCATATAGGTTCAAGAGAGGTACCCTTTAGGTCTTACCGATTTCTAACATTTTCAGTACAAATCTAGTACTCTATTTTTCTAGCATTCTCACTGAGTTTCGTTAGGATCGGCTTACTTTTGTTAGTACCTCCCATATAAAATCAAAATTTGATATGTGTCCAAGGGAGGTACCCCTTAGGTCTTATCAATTTACTATTTTCAGTGCACATCTATATCTCTAATTGTCTAGCGTTCTGGCCAAATATTATGAATATCGGTCAACTTTTGTATGCATCTCCCATACAAAATAATGTACAAAATTAATATAGGTCCAAGAAAGGTACCCCTAGGAACTGACCGATTTCAACCATTTTTGCAATTTTTCTTTGTATGATTTCATAGGAGATGATTTCAAAATTTGATTATCATAGGAGCTTTCTTTCTATTTATACCCTAAGCCTGAATGGTCAGGGTATATTAACTTTGTGCAAACGTTTGTAACGCATAGAACGAAGCGAGTCCGGTATAGAAAAGTATACATATTCTTGATCAGCGTCACCTCGTGAGTCGAGCTATTCATATCCGTCCGTCCGTCCGTCCGTCCGTCCGTCTGTCCGTCTGTGTGTTGTCCGTATACACAGGATAAGAAGAAGGAGTTGAGAAAATTGGATGAAACTTGGTACACATGGTCACATGCATCCAAGGATCTGCACTATTGAATACTTTTGGAATCCGCCCACGGACACGCCTACCTCCCATACAACGCAAAAATTCAAAACTGAATATGTAACTCAGCTCATTATAAGCCTACAACAATAAAATTTGGTATATATGTGTTTTATACAAACACAAAGATGTCTTCGAAAAATGGACGTCATCCACTTACGGACACGCCCACCTCCCATACAACCCAAAAATTGAAAACGCAATAAATAAGCCTGTGATTAACCTAAAGAGCTAAAATTTGGCACATATGTTTCTTATGACAAGAAACAGATGGTTTTGAAAAATGGACGTCATCTGCCTGCGGACACGCCTACCTCCCATACAACCTAAAAAGTTTAAAACTCAATAAATAGGGTTATGTCTGTCATAGAGAAATTAAATTTGGTATGCATGTATTTTATACCAAAACTAAGGTGTGTTCAAAAATTGGGAGTAATCCATCCATGAACTCGTCCACCTCCCATAGCGAAAGCACAATAAAGGCATTAACTGTGAGCTACAGTAATAAAACTTGGTATGTGTAAATTTTTCATCAAAATTTAAATGCATACAAAATGCATACGCCCATTTACAAAAATATTTACAAAAATTTTTTTTGTTTTTGAAAAGTGGGTTTAGGGTATTTCATAGTCGGCCTAGACCGACTTTACCGGTTCTTTACTTGTTTTGTACCAATTTTGTGTGTGATGAATGCACTGTGTGTCACGCCGAAAATGTATTTTTGGCAAAAATCCCTTTTTACAAAAATTTTAATAACAACCAGATTTTTAAAAAATTAATTGCATTTAAATTATAAAAATTTTTTATGAATCCATGCAGGACAAGTGTGGTCTTTATATATTTAAGTGTATGGAAACATCGTCAAAGTTGGAAAAAGTCGGGAAAATTCAAAAAAAGTTGTATTTTCAGAGTAAATACAAACAGTTTTCTCAAGTTGTCCAAAACAATATACATATCGTTGAAAAAGTTCAAGTTTCGTCTTTTAGGAACTGGTTAAATTTTTAAAGTCAGTTGGCAATCAGGTAGGTCATAGGCCAAAAAACGGATAAAGGTAGGCAAAATCGGATTTTTTTTCAACAAAAAATTAGATTTTGGGAGTGTCCGGCAAATTTCATGTATAGAACATTCTTTAACTTGACAAAACCTGTTGACCAGCCCATTTGCTATCAAGAATTTCCTCATTTTGAAGATATTTAGGCATGTTCTTAAATCCGATTAACGTCGGAATCGGATTTACTTCCGATTACATTTGATTGAAAGGTGTTCTGCAATCCGATTCCGATCGTCGAATCCGATATTTGTTTTTTTGGCGGATTGCAGGTGTTCGTTCTGTAATCCGATTTATAGGAATTTAAGTGAGTTTAAATCCGTTGAGTTTTACAGTAGTAGTGAGTAGTAGTGAGTCCTGAGATTAAATGAATGAGTCCTGAAATGCTGTTGCAGAGTGAGAACCTTGCTGTGAGTAATTCACTTATAATAATTAATTAAGTGGATCCGGCTGCTGAGATGTTGGAGGCGATTTTCTTGAGTTCGAAGATGTTTTGAAGATGCTTGATTTTATCGTAACTATTTTTGATCGTTTCAGATGTTTTGTTAGTTTTAAAATTAATTTTAATTGAATTTTTTATGTCATCAATCGCTGATTCAAAAATGTTCAGTGTAAAATGTTAAAATTAAAGTTCTTCTTCCCTAGTTTCCATAATTTTTCATTTTATAATAGTTTATGACTTAAGTAAGCCCCTGAGCTTAGGTTATTTTTATAAATTTTGGGAAAAACCTCGACTCGTCCAATCACGAAACTGGCTCTTCATTTGCTCATTCATACAGAGTTCGAAAAAAATTCGTTAACATACCGTAGTATAAAGTTTGCTACTACTTTTTTTTCTACTCCCTTTTTTTAAAAATAAATATGGCTGCTCAAAGGAATTTGTCGATCGTCAGCACTGTGCGCGAGTGAGTAGTTGGTCAAAATTTAACATTCGAATGGTACATAAAAATTCTGAATGTAAATTCTTGAAAATTGCTTACATTAATTAAATTCAAGTAATTTATAGAGTGCTCTCTCTCTCTCTCTCTCTCTCCCTCGCTCTCTTTTTTCTATCTCTCTTTACACTGTATTGCTAATTTTGGTTTTTATCATTTTCTGCCATTTGCCTTATGTTTGCCAATTTTCTTTTCTCTTTGTCTACATGTCCCCTGGGCACAGTGTTTCAAACCTATTCGGCGGCGCCTTCACTAACGCCCGATGATGATGTCTTCAAGCATTTATCGCTGGTCTATGCCAAGAATCATGCAAAAATGTCACGTGGTGTGGCCTGCAAATCTGCCACACCTGCCTTTGAAAATGGCATAACGAATGGTGCTGCCTGGTATCCACTGACCGGTGGCATGCAGGACTATAATTATGTATGGTATGGTTGCATGGAGGTCACGCTGGAGATATCATGCTGCAAATTTCCACCTGCATATGAGCTGAAAAAATACTGGGAGGATAATCAGTTGGTGAGTTTGGCTGGCTTATTATATAAAAAAAATTTTTTAATTTGGTTTTTAATTTATTTCAGTCGCTTATAAAGTTCTTAGCCGAAGCACATCGTGGTGTGCAGGGTTTCGTTTTGGATCCTTCGGGTGCACCTATAGAGCGTGCTTCACTCAAGATCAAGGGCCGTGATGTAGGCTTCCAGACGACAAAACATGGAGAATTCTGGCGCATATTGCTGCCGGGCTATTACAAAATCGAGGTGAATTTGAGAGAACTCAACTGTACTTTAAGCCTTTGAGTCAACATATATTTTAAAACTTATTTTAATCCACAGGTTTTTGCCGAAAACTATGCGCCTCGTGAGGTCGAATTTGTTATTGTTGAACAACATCCGACACTGTTAAATGTTACGCTACAGCCAGCCAAGGTAACTTAGAAATACACTGAAAAAAAGTAAAACAATAATCTTATAGTTAAAAAAAAAAAATATTGCATGCTATTCTTCTTAAGAATGTCTACGTAAATAATTAACAACTGCTAGTCAAAATTAATATTTAGTTAATTGCCGCATATAAAGTTATTAAATTTTGTATTTTTGGAATTGTTTTTCTTCCCCTCTTTTACATGTTTTTTTTTTTTTTTTGCTCTCTTGTATGGGTTTATCTTTTTGTTTTTTTCTTTAAAATCTATTATTATTTCAGCATTTAAAAACACCAACAACAACAATAAGAACAACAACAAGCAGAAACAAATTTGAATTTAATAATGATAGAAATAATGAAAAAATTAATGACGACCAAAATAATGATAAAACTAATGCTGAGGGACATAATAATCCACTAAGTAGTGGACGGATTATTTTTCCAAAAAATTAAGATGTTGTTAAAAAAATTGTTTATAATTCCTGGCACACGTAGTTTTTAAATAATTCGGTTTAATGTTGAACAAAATAAATAATGTTATTTTCTTAAAAGTTAAAATTTATTTATAAATTAAAGTTAATTAATTTATCAAAGAAAAAAACATAATTTTTAACTGTTATTGGAATATCAGGGAGAGATGCGGTAAAGAGAAAAAATTTTTTGTATTTCTAATGGGGCCCAAGACCATTTTTTTATATTTATATACATTATTTGTGTAATTTAGTCAAGTTTGGACGACTTGTAATCTAAAAAATATGAAAGTTTCTATTTTTTGGGAAGAATTAAACAAAATTTCCAACTCGGCAGCTTTAAACAATGTTTAAACACATTGGCTGTCGTTTTCACTGACAGACAAATAGACTTTTGAATAATTGAATGAAATAAAATCTATGAACTGTGAATTTTGACCTAAAAGTCTGTAAGATCTATTTTTTTGGTGTTTGATATGTTGACAAAATTTAAAGCCGGAGACATTCTGAACAACTTCTCCAAAAAAATTTTGACCAAAAAACCAAGCAGATACAAATTTTAACCATAAAATTTCTTAAAAAATCTGAAAAATTTAACTTGGATCTAAAATTTTCAACAAAAAACGTTATACCTATGAAGGCGTGTTAAAAACTAAATAAACTATTATGCAGTTCGATTCCCCAATTCGGAAATAGGGTGCAACCCTACTCTGAAAACATGTCTTTGTAATTTTTAAAATTAAGCTATCTTATTGTGATAATCACAGTGTAATAATTTCAATCTAAGATTTTTTTTCTCTCTTTTAACGCTCTCTCTCTCTCTCTCTGATATTTGTGTAAATAAATTGAGCATAGTACAATAGTCAAGGTACCTGCAGTGCTGTCAGTCCTCTCTCTCTCTCTCACTCTGAGTCAGAATTGTCAAAATCAATACAAATTATTTGATGTCTTGTTATGTCGCTCTCTTTCGTTCAGTATTTTTTTGACAATTCTGACTTCCGGCTCTCAGTCCTGCAGCTACCTTATTTGTTGTACTATGAAATTGAGTAAAGGTCAATTTTTGTATGGTTTTAAATACAAAAGTATAGTATTCTTTGAACCCTCTTATATTGTAGCGAAGCTTAATGGTGATAATAATCCGAAATAATGCTTTTATTCACTAATCTAAATAAATAAAAAACAAAACAATTTGGTTTAAGTTATGAGCTTCTTATGATAATTAACCTCAGGATATGCAACATCAAGCACGTTACGGATTAAACGTAGTGGAAGTAAGTGAAAATTTGTACATATTATTTAAATCATACTGCTTCTTACTAACAGCTTGTTAATTTGCATTTTTTCCACTCTTTAATTAACAGTGAAAATAATAAAAATAATAGTAATAATAATATTAACATTTCTTACTAGCTGCACTCTAGTGAATTTTTCCGTCACTGTCATTTATTTTTCCAGTGTAGCGCTTACCATTGTCATTGTCAACAATAAACACAACGCACAAGCTAGCTCAGTGTTGCCAGTCTATGGATTATTTTCCTTTTTGTGGAATTTTAATTTTTATAGTTAAGCTTAGAGGAAATGAGGGAACAATTATACTTAAGAGAATAATAAAAGGATTTTTTTCAAATCAACAGCTTCAAAAGGATTTTTGAATGAAAAGTTACTAAAAATTAAATTATTTAAATGAATATTTATTAGAGGAGATTAATGTAGTTAGACTAGTCGCATAAGAGTGTCAACAGTGATGGTGCGGAGTAGGAAACGAAAGTGAATAAAAAAGTCTCTCGGGCTGCGATTTATTAAACTCTTATAAAGTTATTCTTTCATATTTATCTTGTTGATTGAATTTTGAAAACAAAGTCGCTTCCACACGGTTTCTCATATAATTTGAAGATGAAATTTGAAAAAGAATTTGAGAAAATCTCATGTGACTAGTTTTTTTACATAAATATCCTCTTATTTTCAATGAAAAATCTAAGTTCAACATGTATTCTATACAAAAACCCTTCACATGCATATCTGTGTCTTTTTATAATAACAGCTTCAGTCTGATTTCAATATTTCGAGAAATCTTGCATTAAAGATTTAATCGCGATTAAAAATTGTATGCAAGTGTCTTCGGTTTTAATATCACAACTTTGGTTAGAATAATGCAACAGGTTTTGTGTTTAGAAACACAATAACTCAATTCTTTCTTAAGTCAACTTAAGCTGTTTAAAAAAAAAAAACCCAAATCCGGAGCCAAAAATCAAGTAAGAGCTTCTGAACTTTTATTATTTAGTTTTTTGTTTTAATTTTAGTTTTAACTGTAAATAGATTTGACATTTTTAAAAAAATTCAAAAGCACTAAATTTATTTCAATTTCTGTAAACCATAATTCATGAAGAGTAAAAAGGCTACTTATTATTGACTTATATGGATATTACAGTGGTTTACAAAATAAAATTGTTAAAATACTAAAGTACATTTTCAATATTTTCTCAAAGTTTGAAACCTAATAAGAACAAAAATACCTTAAGACACAAAAACGTTTAACCTCTGGATATAATATGGTGGATAAACCGACACACTTATACAATTGATGTTAGGACTTTTATTGTCAGAGCGGCATGCAAAAGATTTATTCTTATTTCTCAACAATTTTTGTTAAATACGTGTAAAGTTTATTTTACGGGATTTTGTGTTTTTTATGGAAGTGTGAATTGCGTGATTCGAGATGGCTCAAACTCTAATTCTCATTTTGGAACATTTGCTGCCACTTTAGCTCTACTCCTGTTGAAGATATAATAAGAAAATAATATTAAAAACAAAAAATTAATTATAGTAGACACTTTAATTTAGAGAGAGAACCACAACTTAACTAAAAATTTCTAACTTTTTTTGCTGCTAATTTGTAAAAATGGTGCCTTTTTTAAATAAATTGGAATAAACTACCTTTTTATGACTTACCTGTGATGAGTGGTTTTCTCTGTAGAAACCAAAATTGTGGTCAGGGTAAAATTGTGGTTGAATTCATGAGGTTTTTACCAAAAAAACCAATGGGACACGTATATTTTATCTGAGTACCTCTCCCCATATGAGTACCTATACAACATGCTCTACACATCGAGCCATAACTGCAAAAAATATGTAATCATCAAAACTTAGATTTTTTTTAAACTTGAAATTTTTAGTTACGACCATATATTTACACAATCCTAACATATAAATAATTATATTATTATAATTACTATTCTTTTATAACTATTGATTATTGAAAATGAAATAAATTATAAGTTTCGATAAGAAAACAAATTTTTTAAATTGCGGGTATATGTTTATCGTGGTGATATATCTCACGTACTTGACACATTCTTAAGTATCTCACAGGAATATTTGTGAAAAATCATTTTTGTCAAGATTAAATATTTACGAGATGGACCCTCTGAAATCAATTTGCTTATACAATTTTGTAAGGATCAACCTTAAAAATTTTAATTTAAGTGCATTTTGGCATTTACATAAAAATAACGTAACCTAAAATCCGAGAAGCCGTAACAATGACAAAAAAAAACCAGAATTGAAAAATAGCTTTTTTAAACGAAATGACAAAGAAAGAGTGTTTTTAAAATATGTGCCTTTTTATAAAACTTATCGAGCCATAACCGCGAAAAAGATGTAACCAGCAATTTACAAAAATTTGTTTTCTTATCGAAAATTATAATTTATTTCATTATCAATAATCTATAATTATAAAATAATACTTATTATAATAATATAATTATTTATATGCAAGGATTGTTTAAAAAAGTTGTCGTTACTAAAAATCTTATGTCGAAAATAATTAAAAGAAATCTTCTCCTTTTGTTTTTATGGTTACATCTTTTTTGCGTTTATGACTCAATATTTGTTTCAAAGAGAAAAATTATCCATAGAATAAATATATCATTGTGATTTGAGAACCAAGTTGATAAAATACTGATTTAATTCCAAAAATACAAAATATTTTTTCCATAAAATCAATGCGTACACAAAGGAAGAGCTTGTTAAGTAAGACTTCGCACTCAATTTTTCCCTAGATCTTCGCATTTATTTATAAACCAATTCAAATTTTCGATATATTAGAAGTTTTTTTATAATCTTTAACTTTTTTTTCATATTCAAGGAAAAATTTAAAGTAAAAGAAAAACGATTCTCATTTATAAGAAAAAACCTTATTTCTGTAAATTGTCTTCTTAAATAATGCTCAAGAATTTACCTACTGAAATATATAAGGATGTATATTTTTAATTATTCTTACATAGTTTTGAGTTATAATTCTGAATTTCATAGACTGAAAATTTGACTTAAAAGTTTCATAGGTATAAAAAAAAAAATAATAATAACGCTTCAAATTTGTTTTATTTAAGTTTAATTGTTTCGAGACCGAAGAAAAAATTAGCCATGTTTTTGTTGTAAGACATTCGATTAAATTGTTATTCCAATAAGCCAAACCAATAGAACTTTTAGCTAAAAGTTAAATTTTAACATTTTAAAATGTTAGATATGATATTTGTCATTCAATATTTTTTTGTGTTTGTAAGTATTTTTGCAAAATTTAAAAGCTCTTCAAATTAAGCTCTTAAATTCAAGGTACTTTTAATAGAAGGATTCAGGAATAGAATCCTGAATCCTGTGGTGAAACTCAGAAGTAAGAAATTGTTTTATATCATTTGCATAATTATAGATTTTTACTGAGTTAACGGTGCTGTAGTACAGTGTAATTATAAAACAGAATTTATTTAACATTTTGTATGATTGATTTGGTGTTCTTAAAAATATGTGTAAAAAAATACGGATATTTTATCTGGTTCTGAGAAATTTTGAAACAAAAATACTGGCAACATTGCGCTCACTAAGAACTGCACATTAAAAATGCTGCATACTTCTAGGGTGTTTGTGTTTATCAAGTAAAACACGGGGTGGCTCACAATACTTATTTTTATTATTTCATTAGCTAAAACATACAGCATTCACAATATTAGCCATAAAGGCATTAAAAAACGTTCTTGAAAACTAGCAAAATAATATTCTCTCTCATTATATATCTCTTAGCTTATCATCTCTTGAAAAATTCATCTTATAAGAACTTATCTCCTCATCTGTTGCTTTATAAATACATAATTTTTCTCTTCTTATTCCACAGCGCACAGATGGCAGTAATGTACCCTACTATCGGCCACTACCATCGCCACAACATTATCGCCCAACATCCACCTATGCGGATACCGGCATTTTGTCTTCCATCAGCAATGGTCTGAACAACTTGTACTCCAACATCTTTGGCTGATCTCTGCTCTATTGACTGTCGTGGTTTATGGACATCAAAATCTCCATATTGTTCATCATATTTTTCATCGTTATTATTATCATACACTTTGCAAGCCGTGACGATATTTAGCATTTGTGAAATATTAAAAACAATGTATTTTTCTAGACTTAAAACCATTTTTATCCCAGCATTATGTGTTACGCATCAAAGTTGTTACGGAACGACAATAAGTAGTACGTTAGCTTTTTTGCAATACAGAATGAACGGGATAAGATGGTATTCGAATTTTAATTGTTTTAAGCCAAGTATCACTGACAATCTGTTTCTGTTGTTCTATTTCAAACATAACATTCTTCTAAAACTCTTATGATAAAACTAGTGTAGAGAACTCTGTCTAGGACAGTTTTTAAAGTTATATTTTTAATAATCTTAAAATAAATTATATAAGTTCAATATTTATTCTTATAAAAAAATCGAAATGTTTTATTTATTTATTCATTAGTTTTGGGACGGACTGGGTAAAAAATAAAAAAAAATAAAATCGTATTTTTGTGATATCCTGCTGATAAAAGAATTTATATAAACGTTAATTTCATTGCGGAAGAGCACATTTAAAAAAAAAATTATTTAAAAAACCATCCAGTGGCCAAGATGACATGATTATATCATCAGAGTTACCGAAGCGTAGAGATGTTATGTGAGTTAACTGATGTCGTGAGAAATGTTATCTGTTAAAGTAAATGATAATATTGTTAGGTAAATAGGGATTTGACTGTACTGTTATATCACTAACTTCTATCCTAAATTGTTATTTCTGCCAACTAATTTGGAAATTTAACTGAAAATGAGGTGCAGATTCTTGGGCTCATGCGACTATGTGTACCGAGTTTCATCCAATTATCTAAACTCCTTCTTCTTATCCTGTGTTTACGGACAACAAACAGACGGACAGACAGGCGGACGGACGGACATGGATAGCTCGACTCACGTGGTGACGCTGATCAAGAATATATACACTTTCCTATACCGGACTCGCTTATTTCTATGCGCTACAAAACGTTTGTACAAAGTTAATATACCCTGACCTTTCAGGTTTAGGGTAAAACAAACAAAAATAAAAAACGGTCTGGCCGAGGATCGAGCCAAGGCCAATCGATTCATCAAATCAAATCGACAACCGCTTAAGCAACTGAGCCACGAAATAAAATTTTCGCGCGAGTTAATTGTGCGAGTTATTTGTGCAAGAAAAACGAACTTTTAGTACTTGACGTGGCTTAAATGTTAATACAATTTTGGTGTCGTCATATATACAGTATACGATTGACTCAAATTTAGTCCCAAATTTTTAACAGTGCATAAATCAGAGATATGACAGGTCAATTGTCCCTATTTGGCACACTTTTCTGGTATGACGGCAATAAATATAGTACGTATAAAGATTTCAAATGGATAAATTTATAACTGGTTCTGGTCCAGGCTGAACAGGTTATAAAAAGTATAGTACGAACAAAGATTTCAAATGGATAATTTTAGAACAGATTCTGGTACAGGCCGAACATGTTAAAAATCATAGCAATAGCAACTATAGCAGTTTGAGCAATATAGAGCACGGAGCAGGACACTTGCCTTTTATATATTAAGATATTAATAAAAAAACAAAAATACACTGAGAAAAAAAACATACTTTAAAATTAAACAAAAATTTTTAATATATAAATTTAACGCCTTTGCGTTTCTACAAAACAAAATTTAAAACAATTGTGTTTAAATTTCAACTATACACTCCTATCAGTTTTTTTTTCATTCATTATTTCTTGGAAACTTTCTTTGACATTTTTTGAATTTTGAATTTTCATTGGTTTGAAAAATATCGAACATAAAATAAAATTAAATCTAATTCAGTTTTTCAATATTGAAATATTTAAAATGCAATTTTCATTAAGAGGAGTTGAGATTCGGTATTCGGAGGGTCCCAAGGGTCGCTCATTACGAATCTGTCATCAAAAACTCGGAAAAAATTAAAAAATGGCATCGAAAAAATTATGCTTTAAAACATTTGTTTTAAATTTAAAAATTTTTGTTTTAAATTTGTTTTCTTATTTAAAAACATTGTTTTAAAAACAAAAACCCTTGTTTTAAATTTAACTTTAAGAACAGTTGTGTTTAATTTAAATGAATTTGTTTCACGCTCTATTTCAAAAACAAATTCGTTTAAAATGAACACAATTTCATTTAATTTTAACACATATTTCCCTCAGTGTACATATGAGCCTAGGGAGAAATATATGATATTTTTTTGTAACACCACCCGTACTATGTATGTGGTTATTTGCTTTATGAAGACTTTTTTACGCCCATAAGGAAGCGTGGCAGATATAGAAAAATGCATATATTATACTGCAGTGTCACCTTCTTAATTGTTTTAACCATTGCATCCCTCTTTTTGCATGTCCCCCCATCTGTTGACATGATTACAGTCTTTATTATTAAGTTACTAGTGTAAAAGCCCGTCGTACGACGGGAAGGAACCATTTAGAGCACAAAATGCGACAAAAAATTTATGGGATTTATATACAAAGGTTTTTATTTGAAAACATATGTTTATTAAATTATTTTTATAAAATTTCCGTACATACAACATTTCTAGTAAAAAAATTCTTAAAATTTTAACCAATTAATCTTGTCCCTTGCCATCTAAAATGCTTAGTTTTACATCATCAGCCCGCTAAAACTGCCCATGACTAAATACCAGTTCTTTTAGAAAAACTCCTACTTTCTGCAATATTTAACCTTGCAATTTATTTATGGTCATTGAAAATGTCAGTTTAACTGGAAATTGTTGCATCCGTGGAGTGAAAGGCAAATCTGTGTTTGTCGGGGCCAAATCAATTGTAAGTATGAATATTCGCCAGTGCACCAGTCAATACCTGTGCGATGATTAATTAAGTTTTTAGGTTTTTCAAAACTAACCACCTTCCATTACAGATATCTCTATTGGTATTGAAATTTCGAAGAAGTATTATAATACTTCCAATTTCAAGGTTTAACTTATGCAGTTGCATTCCTGAAGAATAAAATTCATTCAAAAACTCGGCAGGGTAATTTTGTTTATCGTTATCATCACTGTCTTCAATTTAATCCGTGCTCAGATCTCTCATTGTGTCACCAACTAAAATATTTAGAACTTGCTCGTTGACTTCGTTCACATCGGAATTTTTTGGGCACAGGATAGCAATTTTGGAATAACGGTTGATGTTATTCGGACTCAAAGTATCGCCAAAAATTTATTTAACCCTTTCAATGGATTTGTCCATTATATTGGACACTTCGGAAAAAATTTTGTGTTTATTTTCCAACGTCTTTTCTAAAATCAAATAGGTTGGTACAATGAAATGAAGTTGCAAACTTAACAAAAATAATTTTAGGCAGATATATAACGTTTAACTTAGTTAGATTTTTGATTTTATGCCCAACAGTAGCCTTCAATTTTTTTATATCGCGTGTTAATAAATTTTGCAAATAAAGTGGATATTGTGATTGGTGTGCAAAGTATAATTTTTTTTTATAATAAAAAAAAAAAACAAATTGGCCATTTCAGCCCTTGAAAGGACTTTGACCGAGCTTCTTATCATCAATTGTGTTATGTGTGTTATTAAATGTTTGCATACAATTTACCGAGAACTGGACCTACAAGTTTTATGCCGACTCCGAACGGCTAAAGTTCATGTTCTCAAGAAGCTTTACATGGCATTATTAACTCTCTGAGGTTTGCCATTGTCTGCAGAGAGCTGGTGACCGATCTGAAAAATTTTTTATTGAAAAAACTTTTCGCCGCGACTGGGGATCGAACTAGGGCTCCAAGCGTACTAAGCCACACACTTAACCTGCATGCCACGATCACCATAATTTTTTTTTATAATAACATTTGCATAAATAACGCATTTGCATTTGTCTCCGGTTGTTTTAGTTGAACTAAAATATATTAATACAACGTTATCGTGGTTTAGTCCATTATATTAGACAGCCTGCCAAACGCAAAGCAGCTCATGTAAAAATCAGAGGGATGTTTTTTAATCTTTTTATTGCTTAAATGATGGGAATATAAGCTCAAAAAAATTGTCTACGATTATTCTAGGCAAGCCATTGAAAGGGTTAATAAGCGAACCTTTACAAACAAAATAATCTGGAATTTCTATGATATCTTCATCTCCATTTCCTAACTTGAGTAGCCAATCGCTAAAACTTGTATCAGAAGACCGAATATTGTGATTTAATTCTAGCAATTCCAATTGACACCAACGTCACTGAATGTAATAATTGCTGTTCAGTCTATGCAGACCGAATAGGTTGCGGTTCTGTTAATTAAGAAGCACTGTAATAGCAAGACATGATGTTTGACGTATAGTAGTTGAGGAAAATGACGATAGTCTTCCGGTACAAAGATTTCCAATACATAATTTAATAACAGGTTCTGGTCCATTCTGAACAGGTCTAAAAAGGTTTAGTACACTCAGAAAAAAGTGTCTCGGAATATGATAAAAAAGGCATCATATTTAGAGAAAAATGGTATAGACTTTGCTCCAGAGAATGCTATTCTCTAATTGCAATACTTAAAATTCTCTAAAAATGATAAAAAGGTTCCATGAAATAGAAAAATATATCGTTTTTAGAGAAAAATACTTTTTTTTTTGAGAAAATATTTGTTTTTATTGAAGAAAATATTTTCTCATAGTCAATTTTTTATCAAAATATAAGAAAATTTTTTCATTTTCAATAAAATTTCTTTATAAATGAGAAATTTATTGTGCGAGAAAAATACTTATCATTATTAGAGGTTCAGTGAAATAACGCCCAATGAAATAACGCCCAAAATAAAAAATGAAATAACGCCCAAAAAATTTCCATACAAATTTGGGCGTTATTTCATAATGAAATTTCATAATAAGAAATATTTCCATTTCCTAGAAGTAAAGAAATATTTCTTCGAAAATGTGAAAATTTATTCTAATTGAAGAAAATTTTATTTGAAAAAGAGAAAATTGCTATTATCAATAATAGAGAAATTTTTTACCGGAGCAAGGTATGTGTTTTTTTCTCAGTGTAGGTACAAACATTTCAAAAGGATAATTTTACAACAGGTTCTGGTACAGGCTGAACAAGTTTTACGATATAGAGCAAAAGGTTTAGTAAGTACAATTATTTCATATGGATAATTTTACAACAGGTTCTGGTACAGGCTGAACAGGTTTTACGATATAGAACAAAAGGTTAAGTAAGTACAAAAAATTCAAATGGATAATTTTACAACAAGGTCCAGGCTGTACATGTTTTACGATATAGGGCACGGAGCAGGACGCTTGTATTTTATATATTAAGATAATAATGAAATTCGATATTTAAGCTTATATCGTAAAATAAAGATCATGTTCGAAAATAATCCAAATAGAATGAAACCACGTATAATTCCACGTATAATTGACGGTCTCAAATTGGAAAATTTCTTAAAAATCTACTTAAAACCAATCCAATGACTTGAGCTTTAATTTGAACTATTAACACTTGGCAAAAATGTCCATACTTTCCATACTTCCCATACAAAGTTTGTTAAAAAAACGGCGCATGATCGCGAACGCGACACATTTTGATGATCAATATTAAATGTTAAGTATGAGTTTTACCTGCAGTAACTTTTTTTTTATAATGAGGCGACCAAATTTGATTTAAGTTACAATTTTCAGACACTTGCTTAGAACGATCACGAAGTTCTGATAACAAACGATGATTTAGGTACAAGAACGCTACATTCGAATAGTAATAAAAACAATCAGCCCAATCATGAAACATTTTCTCCCGGGAGTTGTAAATGGGAGTATCCGGTTTTAAGATAGCAGTTAAAGATATTTCATTATTTTATTTTACACTCATGAATATTGGCGGTTGATGAACAAAATTGCATTAAAAATTTCCAAAAAGTATTTTAACTTTCTCTTAAAAACGGAAACTCCCATTTACAACTCCCGGGAGAAAATGTTTCATGATTGGGCTGAATATAAAAAATTTACCGTTAATCATGCTTTGTTTTGTATCTTTTTATTTCTTAGTGTTTATTCGTAGTTTATAGATGTAAAATTCATCGAAGAAGAGAAAAGTGCAAGTGCAAGAAGAGTGCAAACATAACATTAATAATTAAACGAAAAATACTAAATAGAAAAAGCCCTTAAAAGCAGCTAAAAGCAAGAAAAACATATTTCTCAGATATCAGGCCAATTTTCTCAGAATAAAAACTGAAATTGCAGTTGTAAATGCAGTAAATTATAAAAATTCAAGCATTTTTTTAACATAATAACATAAAAATTATTTGTTTATTTAACATTTTTTTTTTCGGTCCCGGTAGACATGGAAATGCCCATATTTCAATTGGTGTGTTCTGGCATTTCAATTAATGTTTTCTGTATCGACTTTCTGAATTTCAAATGGAATTTCTGAAATTCATAGAATCTTTTCCGTATTTAAATTTTATGGTTTCTGACTTATAGTTAATGTTTTCTTAATTCAAATTGATCTCTGAATTTCAATGGTGTTTATGAATTTTAATTAATATTTCATGTAATGCAATCGATGCTTTTTAATTCTGATTTTATATTTTCTTAATTTCAAATATAAGTTATGAATTTTAATTAAAGTTCAATTTCAAATTAAGTTGTGGTGGCCGTGGCATGCAGGTTAAGTGTGTGGCTAAGCATGCTCGGAGCCCGAGTTCGATCCCCAGTCGCGGCAAAAAGTTTTTTTAATAAACAAATTTTTTCGGATCGGCCACCAACTCTCTGCAGACAATGGCAAACCTCAGAGAGTAAATAATGCCACGTAAAGCTTTTTGAGAACATGAACTTTAGCCGTTCGGAGTCGGCATAAAACATGCAGGTCCAGTTCTCGGTCAATTGTGTGCAAACATTTAATAACACACACAACACAATTGATCATAAGAAGCTCGGTCAAAGTCCTTTCAAGGGCTGAAATGGGCAATTTGTTTTTGTTTTTTCAATTTCAAATAAAATTACTGATTATAAATTTATAGTTTTTATTTGCAATTTTAATTGATTACACAGACACACAAACAAAAATCAATTTTCGAAAGATGAAGTACCTCCCGGTTCATTTTTTGGTGTACTGAAAACTTATCTGAAGTCAGAATTGCACTCCTTCAAAGGGTAAAAATTTCAGATTAAAAATTAAAATGTTATTCTACGTTTTTGGTATGCTTAAAATGATTCTGGAGTCAGAAGTTACCCATTAACCTTAGATTTCGCCGTAGAAACACCCAACAAACCCCTCAAAGGTAAAAATTTCAAGATTATATGAAAATTAAAAATCAATGAACTTATTCTACGTATTTTGGTGTGCTGAATAAAAAAATCTGAGATCAGAATTTACTCAACACCTTTAGATATATCCACAGTACGTGTATGATTTTCCGAAAACATAGAAAAAAATAATAATTTTGAATTTTTATATAATCTGAAATTTTGAAACATTGGGAAGAGGGTGCTGGGCGAAATCTAAAGGTGATGGGTAAAATTTGACCTTCATTACCATGAAACGTACAGGAAGGTATTGTGTTATTGAGTTATTTTTAAATAATAATTGGAAATGGTATAAAGGTATTTTTCATGAACTGAGCTGAAATGAAATTAAAAGAACACTGAGAAGCAAAACGTTCTTTAAAATTAAACAAACAATTTTAAAATAGAAATTTAATGCATTTGCGTTTCTACAACACAAAAGTGTTAACAGCCGTGTTTCATATTCAAACAAGTTCCATTCTTTTTTTATAATTTTCTCTTATTATTTCTTTGCAATAACAAAAAAAAAAAACAATCACTTTCTGAGATTGAATTAAAAATTTCTGTGCAAATTTCTGTGGAAGTTAAAAAAATATGTCACTTTTGAAAATTTCATACACTTAATGGGTACTCAAGTAACAATAACAAGTATGTATTAACTTAAGGTAGCGTATGACAGGTCATTACTTTTTTGCGAAACCCTCCCAGAACCAAAAGCTATCTACGCCACTGATCTAAGTGTACCCTTTATGTTTGCAATTTGTTTTTCGGTGAAAGTATCAATATAAGGGTTAAATGAATTTTGCTGTCATGGCAACATTGCACAAGACACGTGGCACAACAAACAGCATGTTGAACCCTAAACCAACCCTCTGCCACTGATTCACCTGACCATAACTTACCCCAAGCACTTCAGAAAGCAGAACATGCTAAACAGCTGCTTCCTACTTCACAAACTATAACACTTGTTCACTATGCGTTGGCACTGACTGACGATAGACAAATAAAACAACGCAGTCCGGATTTACAAATTCGCATCAGCGATGAGAATAACTTCAAAAATAATAAATTTATTTTGAATATTTTTTAACAAAATTTATTTAGTAGATGTATACTGCAATTCGTGATTGCCAAATAAGAATTAAAAAAACACATAAAAGAAATATATATTAAAAACTGCGATTAGAAAAGAAAACACAAAAAAACTTGAAGAAAAAGCATCAAATATGAGTGAGTTCAATGGTAAGAAATTCTATGGATTCTCGCTGCATAACGATCCGGCGCTGCTGACAACGACCAGGAATTTTGAATTTCGGGTAAGTTTAGCAGCAGCTATGAACTCTGAATAAGAACCTAAAAACTGCCTAAAACTTTTTTTTTTAAACACAGTACACGCGCCCGGAGAATCTTGAGCGCGTCATACAAAAGGTGCAACTTTCCGATGGAGCTGAGGCCAAGCAGAAAAAGCTACTTTTGGCCAAGTACTGCAAGCTTAAGAAACGCGAGATCAGCACGCCTTATCTGACACGTGATGTTGATGTGGAGACGCATGTGTCACGTAATGAGCTCTCGAAGGTGCGTGAGCTTAGTGAGAATGAAATCGATCAGCTGATTGGTAAGGCCAAAAGCACCATAAGTATGCTTGGTGTTGAAAGTCTGGGTGAAAATGCTGGCAACAGTTGTGAAAGCGGTGATGGTGGCAATGGGGATGAAGGCACTGCGGTGGGTGATGCGGCTGATCAAAAATTGCTGAAAGCAGCAAATCGTTGTGAGCAAGAAATGCCGTTATCTTACGCTCAGCCGCAAACAAGCAAGTCAAATGCTATGGTTCAAGCGACGGTCAGCAAGAAGAAGTCGGCCCAAATGGATAAAATCATCATCGAGGACATACGCAATCCACAGCCAAAATGGGTGGAAATAGAAGAGGCTCCGCGCTTTGAACATTTGACAGTAGCGGAACTGAAACTGCCACATCGTATATATAGACGAGACACAAAAGCAATGTCACTGCCTACGGTAGCCTGGCAGCAGTTGCAGCAAACACAGCTGCCACAGAATGTAGTGCAACAACAACAACAACAAACTCAAAAACTACTCACTCAGTCACAGACGCAAACATCGCTGAATAATCATTTGACTCAGCAACAGCCCGTCAACTATGACGAAGTAACGCCCAGCAGCTATTATGTGGAGGACAGCGATTACGAGTATGAAATGCTTAAACGTCCCGGCTATACGAAGTACTGTGAAAAACGGCCACCGGTTGATGAGATGACAAATGTGTCTAACGATAGCGGTGGTGTGCCCAGATTCATAGAAATCGAGGTTCGTTCAAGCCCTTGCAATATATTTCTTTCATAACTCAAACCAAACTGCTCTTCCTCAGCCCCACATACCTTGCATGGACTTGAGTTTTTTGAAAAATGCCAATCCTATACGTTATACTGATCTAACCGATGAATTGCAGGAAGATGAGCAGCGCGTTGAGAGTCAAGAGGTAAGTATTTCTTGCCGCCAGTTTCATAATTGCTAACACTTTTTGCAATTTCCAGATGAAAGTCTATATCAAGGGCTTAAAACAAGTCGAACCTACGACTAATGATACAAAAACCACAGATAAAAACACCAAAGCAAAGAAACAGACCAGCGAGAAGAAACATGATTCAGCAAAACGGAAAATTTTGAACTCCAAGCAAACGTCCAAGTGCACAACACCAACCACAGCAGCAACAGCAACTGCTAAATCACCACAGAGTTCACCACGCACTAAGAATGTTAAAAATGTGAAACCACAAGAACAACACAGTCCATCACACAGTCCAAAAACGTACATTAAGACGCCGAAATCACTGACACCACGCACGCCAAGAATTAAAAATATTGTCTTGACACGCTCCATTGAAGAATTAAAAGTGGAAAAGGTTTCGCTGTTTAACAAGATGAATGCTACACAGGAGCGTATTATAGAGATTTTAGATAAGCTGCGGTGGGTTATTCTATTGCATTGTTTAATACGTATGAGTTAATCTTTACGCTTGGTTTTCTTGATAATAGCATGAATCTTCTGGAAATCTATGTACCCGATAGCACTTACGATAAAAGTCGACGACAGAAGAATGCCTTCGAATTCACTGTGCGTTTCTCTAGAAACTTTCTGTATCCGCTGAAGGGCATGGTGAGTAAGAACTTGTTATATTTTTCTATTAGAATTAATTAGAAATATTTTATAAGAAAATATCCACAGAGTTATTATGGAGCGCTCTATTGTAATAAATGGAGTTCTGCCTATCACTCTGTAGACCTTGAATGGCGCACCCTTTTTAACTTGCGTATCATTGGAGTCGAGCACTCATTTTTACCACTTATAGAAATATTCGTGTAGCACTCAGTCTTTACTCTGTAAGAAACATTTATTCTGGTTTGACCTTCTAAGTATTAAAAGTCCCAGAAACTTTTTCAATTACTGATTGGTAGCAGTTATTAAAGATCTTCAACTACCGATTGATTGTTTTAAACTTTAACCGCAGCTCCATTACTACTTACTTACTTAGCTGACGCTTACAGCTGTAGGTCGGTGTTGGCCCTGTTTAAAAATTTGTGCCAGTCTCTTTTGTCGTGCGCTTGCTGCCGCCAGTTAGAATTTCCAAGCTTTGTCAGGTTATTCAACTTGGTATTTCCTACGGAGGCTGCCACTAGGTAACGAAACGAATAATTTTTTTCACTGGAGCGATCTCATTCATTCTCTTGACATGTTCTAGCCAGCGAAGCCGCTCGATTTCTATATTCTTGTCTATATCGATCTCAGTATATAACTTGTATAGCTCGTGATTTCATCGTATTCGATACTCGCCATTGACGCAAATTGGACCACAGATCTTACGAAGGATTTTCCTCTCGAACGCTCCCAAAGTCGTTCATTAGTGCTGCTCAACGTCCAGTAGTGGAATTCCCAAAGTGTAAACGATCGATAATCATCATCGTCATCGGTCACTTTAATAGGAAATGACAGTTTCATAAGCTGACGACATCGAAATCCGTTCTTTAGGCATTTGAGAATTCTACTACAGGTTTGTGATGCCTATAGTAGAACGAGCTTAATTATTGACTAATAGTACGTGGATTTTATTCGTCGAAAGAAGGCTCTTTTTCTCAATTGCAGCCCTACTGAGCTCAAAATAACACCTGTTAGCAAGAGTTATCCTTCGGTTAATCTCAATATTGATATAGTTCAATAGTTCTTTCCGGTCAAAAATGACGGGCCCGGTTGTAACGAAATTCTTAAGCCTGGGTATATCTCGCCGGATACCCAGGGTTTTGTACAAAAATATTTATATATATGAGACCAAAAGCGCTTCACTTTTTAAAACTAATATAGATCTGATTTATTTTTTAAGTTCACTATCATCAATGTTATGATTACAAATTTGATTAATTTTTCATTTATATTATTTAAATCTTTTTTATTCAACTATTATTATTATTCGACTATAATTACTAATCTTCCTGTTGTCCTGCGATTTTCTGAGATGTCCTGCGTTTTCTCGGTCCTCCGGTGTTTTCCGCTCCGTTTGCTGACTCGTGAAAGTGGGGTTTAAGGAGTTTATGTGGAATTTTGAGGTTCCAGGATGTATCTAGTGCTACGAGGGTAACCGCTTAGAAAAGCTCGAAACCCGGAACATAAAGTTTTCTCTAGTTCTACTAGGGTAACCGCTTAGAAAAGCTCGAAACCCGAAACATAAAGTTTTCTCTAGTTCTACTAGGGTAACCGCTTAGAAAAGCTCGAAACCGGACTTATAAATAATATTCTAATTCTTCTAGGGTAACCACTTAGAAAAGCTCGTATCCCGAAACATACAATGTTCTCTAGTTCTAGTAGGGTAACCGCTTAGAGAAGCCGCATGTGCGCATTCAAAGATATTCGGATTCAAAGATTACCAAAGATGGTAACTTCGTTAATGTAAGCCCTAGAGTTAAATCATCGTCATCATCGTTAATCACGAAACTTTTCAAAAAATCAAGCGTTCCGCACTCACATTTTACGGAATTATGATATAGTAATAATAATAATAATAATAATAGTTGGAGAAGTTAAGTCCTTAACTACTTCAAAGGAGGTATTGTCAACCGTGACATAGTTTCCAAGACTCTGGGACTATTTTTTTATTGACAGAAGATACTTCAATTTATCTGAATTCACTGCAAGACCGATTCGTCACGACTCTTTTTTTAGACTGGAGAATGCTGCACAGACTTCGCGAGTATTATGGCCAATGTTGTCAATATCATCAACATACGCCAGCAGCATAACACTCTTATAGAAATTGTGCTGCTGCGTCTCAGGTCAGTAGCTCGGATGATCTTCCCCATGACTATATTAAAGATGTTGCACGATAAGGATTCACCTTGTCTGAAACCTCGCTTGGTATCAAACGGAAGGGAGAGGTCCTTCCCGATTTTCACTGCGCTGCTGGTGTTGTTCAGTGCCATCCTGCAAAAACGTATTAGCATCGCAGGAATACCAAATTTAGACATGATGAAGTATAGGTGACTCTTTATTGAATTGTCGAAGGCGGCTTTGAAATATACAAAAAGATGTTATGTGACGATTTGTTTTTCGAGGGTCTTTTCCAAGATTTGTCGGAGCGTGAAGATCTAGTCGATGGTGGATTTTCCTGGTTTGAAGTTTCACTGATAAGGTCCACTTAGTTGGTTGACGATGGGGGTCAGTCTTTCACACAAAATCTTATATGCGATATTAAGAAGCCTAATCCTACGGTAGTTGGCGCAAATGGTGGGATCGCATTTATTGTGGATTAGGCAGAACACACAGAGGCTCCAATCATCTGGAATACAATCGTCCTACCATATTCTGCATAGAAGCTTGTGAACGCATTTAAGCAGAGCTTCGCCTCCGTTCTAAAACAGCTCTGCTAGTAAGTCGTCAGCCCTTGCAGTTTTGTTTTCTTTTTATCTCCATATTAGCGTCGCCATTTAAAAGACTAGAGAAGTATTCCCTCCAATTCATCAGTGTACTTTGGATATCTTTCACTAGATCCCCATTTTTATCTTTGCAAGAAGAGGCTCCGGTCTTGAAACCATCGGCCAGGCTTCTTATCTTTTCGAGTCTCATTCCTGTCGCCATGCATCTTAATTTTTACGCACTCACGTATTTCTGCTTCTCCTTTTTTTGAACAGGCGTCTCTCTTCTCTTCTATTCTCTCGGTATCGTAGCTTCATAGTAGCACGCTTTAGAACCCTCCAGAGTCATCAGTGACGAATGAGTGAGTTCACTAGCTATCGGTAATCACCACTGGTTACCCACCAGAATCCTGCAATGCAATTTACTCATGAATTTAACAATTTAACACGGGGATGTCATTGCCGGTAATGATTCCAGTACTCTCTGCATTACCATTCACTAGCTGTTTCATGAGGTACACTCATCATTCCTTTTGTTATGCAGTTTATGTGGAAGAAAAAACAAATGAAATAAATGTTTTTGCATTACCTGCTACATTACCTCGGGTACTAGAATTCACTAGCTACTATTCATGCATGATATCATGACCGTTAAAAGACTTATTGTGATTGCCAGTACTGGAGGCAACCGACTGCAGGGTGGCTTTGTAGGCTGCGTCCTTCTCTGCAGTGGCGTCGCAACACTCCTGGTCGTGCCAATGGTTTCGGCGAGAGTGGTTTTAGCCTTCACCTCTTCGGCAGCCGTACGCATAGAGTGGTATATGTGCGTCCACTGTGGGCAAATAACGTTGATCGGAGGACTTCTTTCTTGAACCAAGAATGAGACTCGAGTAGCGAGGGCTTCGGCTGTCCGTTTTGACTGCAGCTTGTCGACGTGTAGCTTTCTCTGTGTAGGAGTGCGAGCATTCTTAGCTGCACAAAGACGTGTGCGCCAGTGATGCTATAAGATATTTTCAAAGTTTACCTTTTTGAATGAGAAAAACGTACTTTTTTAGCCAAAACCGTACTTTTTTTGAAAATAATTACCAAAATCTATAAAGAAACGCCAAATCAGCTTAAAGTTTAAAAAAAATAACGTTTTTTAAGTTAGTATAAAGGTTAGCTTTTTTCGAAGATTTGTTTTAATGAGCCTAAATTTAGAGCAAACACCCTTCTGCTGCACTTTCATGTGGAAGGCATGCTGTTGCCTTAAGAAAATAATGGACTTTTGCAAATATGAAATGGAAAATAACGCCTTTTGCAAAAAAGGCGTATGTTTTTCTTGCCCATCTTGGCGTCGTATGCATCTTTAAGGTGCTTTTTTATTTGGTCTCGTCGTCTTTGACTTCTGTCGGAGCGTGCGCACTATAAGGCTGATGTTAAAGAGCCTTGAAGCAAATTATTGCAAGTCGTACGTACAAATCCGAATCAAAGCTCGTGCTTCTCCACACGGCCGCTGTAGTAGATATCACAGGATGCATACCGTGATCAACCTTATCTTTTCCATTGCATTTTTTGGATTGCAGTGATATCAGCTTTTTGTCTTTCTAAGATATCTATCAGTTGGATAGAGGCACCGTCCCAATTTAGTGTCCGGACGTTTCACTAGATTGCAAAAAGCCATCTTGAATAAGATTCTTATCGAACTCTCATACAGGTTGAAGATTTACGAACCACCACCAAAGAAGCCTTCAACAGCACCACATCGAACGAGGCATGCATGCGAGTGGCAAATATTTATGCGCTGATTTTACAATCGCTACAGACCTATCAACGGCAGCTCCGATTCTTTTCACTCGATCAGGTGCCACAAAAACTCACCGCGCTCATCGATATGACACACGCCACAACCAATATCTGTCTGGAGAAATGTATATTTGCCGAAAATGATCCGATAATCGATTGTCTACAAGAGCGATGCACTAAATTCGTAGGCTTTCTCGAAGACTTGCATGAGGAACGGTTTGTACAGACTCGTGACGCGGGTGGTAAGCTATGCAGCGACAAGGTTTGTGTTTTCATCTCCAAACAATGACTCCGTATAAATATATAATTTAATACCCACATTAGTCTCCCAACAAACATGCTGCTGTGCATGCTAAATACGATTTGAAAATGTTTATGAATGATCTTAATATGTATGAACCGAAATTGGTGCCCAAACGTTTACCTGCGCATTCTAGATACCGCAACAAAGCTACTGCTAACGCTGGCACCAGTTCTAACAATACAACAGCACGGCGACGAATGCGAAAAATACGCAGACATGTCGAAGAGGAGAAATCAACTATCATTTGTACTGAAAACTCTTCGCAAATGGTGCTGACAAAGGCTACCGAGGATGCTATTGCAACGCAGATACAGAACTATGACTATGAAGGCAGTTCGGTAAGACACTATACGGTGTTTCTAAAGCGATTTTTAGTTTTGTAATATATTTTTTGTTATGTCTTCATTAAGGGTCTTTTGGCGAGCGTGCAAAATATGATGGCAGCTTCGAATGAATTATGCTTGGAAAAAAACAAAGGCGAGGCTGGTGGCAGCCCACTCAATCAGGCTGTGATCGAAGCACTGCAAATGGTGACCAAGGAGCAGGTGCGTCAAGTGCTCGAGCCAATCATACAGACACTAGGCAGCGCTCTGGATAAGAAGGTAAGTGTGCACAAAGCTACACTAACTCAGATTGTAGCTTGAGCTTGTAGCTGTCACAGACTCGATCTACATCTATTGCAGGATTTTAAGTGCTTTATGCATCAACAAGTCGATATGCATGAACAGCTCAACATGCATCCTTTGCCTTTGAATGACATAAAAAACATTGCCTGCGGTGTAAAACTGGCTTGATTTTAAGTTGTTACAGAAAATAAATGAGCTTTATTTAACATAAAATTCAAGAAGCACAATAATGACACAGTTAACCGCGCCTAGTATTTTGCACTTGAAAAATGGCGTAACTATTATGTGCTGTCACTTTTTTTTTTGAACAGACATTTAACAGCAATAACAACATCTCACAGCCCATATTTAAATATTTAAGCCAAACTACTGCCTCATAAAACATAAAATTTCATAATCATAGTTAAAATTAGTTAACAAAAACTAACAAAAGCCTCCACAGCACACAATTCTCAAATTTTTAGTGCTCTTGTTCAAAATAATGCAATTTGGACAATTGAATTTTGCTGGTAAAATGGTTTTGATTGTTAAAAAAATTGTAATGTATTTAATTTTCTTACAAAAATTTGTTGTTATTTTAAATGAAATGTAATTCTTTTGCCATTTTCATTTTCTATCAAAGATGTTTCAGTATTTTTTACAAAATCTTACAAAAATTGTAAAGTGTTCAAATACAATGTAAAAATAAAGTAAATTTAATGTTGTTTTATAATATTTATAAAAATAATTTGTTACAAAAAATTGATGCTATATTATTTATATTTGTTTTTTGAAAATATTAAGTGTAAGCAGGCCCTAAAGTGTCAATGTTCAATTAAGTAAAATGGTACATATTAAAAAACACAAGTCTTCCCAATTAGCCAAACAAGCTTTGAATAATCTTACGTGAAGCCTACAATTGTAAGCATCTCACTTGTTAGAAGCTTGTGAGAATTTTTAATAATTAATTTCACGCATTTTCGCGTTTTTAAAATAGCACTGGGTAAGGCCGCAAATAAAGTAAACGCTGATTTAGACAGGCAGGCAGGTAGAGTGTGTGAAAATGCGAGATAAATGCCTGCCTGCCTGTCTGTCTGAATCGGAGCTTACTATTTGTATCTCGTTTGTTTACACAGATTTCAGCCTGCCTGCCTGTCTGTCTGAATCGGAGCCTACTATGCACGCGGCCTAAAAGTGGGTATTTAAATGGCGATGGGATAAATAATACATTATCTGTGTTGCTATCTTTTTAAAATTTTTACATAGTTTTATTCTTCAAATTGTTTTTCAGTTATACTTATGAATTTCTATTATAAGCAGTGTTGCCAGTCTAGCCTTTTTGAGGCTAGATCTAGCCTTTTTTTTTGTTGCCTAGCCTCGAAAATTACCATCTAGCCTCTAGCCTTTTTTTTAGCCTTTTTTTATTTTTTTCTAGCCTTTTCTAGCCTTTTTTAATATATTGCTTAAAGACGCATTACCACATTAAATTTTTCTGACTTTGCATGCAATTTTGAAAGTAAAAATCTTGTATTGCTCTTTTTCTACTTTTAGAGTGTTAAACCCAAATATTTTCTGTTATAGAGAAAAAAAAAATCCAGTTCCTCTCCAGAAGAAATAACGATAATTGATATATAATGGCTAAAAATTGTAAATCACAAGAATAACTTAAGTTCCATAACTGAATTCTGGGAAGATGCTAGAGATTCTTTGAATGAAGATCCGTTCCTAAAGCTATTGGTTGTCAGTTTTATTATTTTGGCATAAAACAACGCTGCATAGAAAGAATTCTTAGTACAAAGAAATTTTTAAAACTGGCATGCTTAATTTTCTTCTAACGATAAGAAATGTTCTTAAAAGGAAACGAGTAAAGAAAGTCTAGCCGACTATGAAATACCCTAAGCCTCTTATAATATTGAAATAAACTATATATTAAAATACTAAAACAAATAGAAGTAACTTCCTATTTTTGTTCAAAATTCATGTTTTCTTTAAATAACTATATAGGTTTTACCTATATTATAAAGGTTGTATGGGAGGAAGGTGCGTTCGTAGGTGGATGACGCTTTTTTTTTTGTGAGCACACCTTAGATTTTATATACTATGATCTCATACCAAGTTTTATCTCTGTAGGTCAAATATAAATTGTGGGTTGTATGGGAAATGTGCGTGTTCATCGGCGGATGTCGCTCATTTTGTGAACACATCTTAATTTTGATACAACAATCTCAATACCAAGTTTTATATTTTTGGCTCATATAGACCTCTTTATAGCGTTTTTACTATAGTGGGTTGTATGGGAGGTGGGCGTGTTTAAAGGCGAATGACGACCATTTTACATCTTAGTACACATCTAAGTTTTAATATAAAATACATATCTCATAAGTTTTATCCCTGTAGTTCAAATAAAAGCGTCTTTATAATAGTGTTTTCAATTTGGTATATCACGCCCATTTTTTGTGTACGTCTGCGTTTTGATATAAAATGAATACATTTAAATTTTATTTCGGTAGCTTAAATACAACCGTCTATACAGCGATTTTTATTTTTTAGTTGTATACGAGTAAGCGTGTTCGTAGGCGGATTCCAAAAATATTCAATATTGCAGATGCTTGGGTTCACGTGAACATGTGTACCAATCTCAACTCCTTCTTAACCTATATTTACAGACAACACATAGACAAACGAACGGACTTTTCTATACCGGACTCGCTTATTTCTATGCGTAAAAAACGTTTGCACAAAGTCAATATACCCTGACCTTACAGGTTTAGTGTATAATAACGTTAACAAATCTAGCCTTTTTTTAGCTTTTTTTTTAAAGCCATCTAGCCTTTTCTAGCCATTTTTTTAAGACCATCTAGCTTCTTTTCTCAAAACTTTCTGGCAACACTGATTATAAGTTATTTAGAAAAAATTACCATAAAATCTTTACTTTCAAAATTACTTCCAGGAGTATTAACTGTTATCTTATTGTTACTATTTTAAAATTAACTATTTTATTTACTTTTGTATAAGTCTCTTCATAACGTTGAACAGACATTTTACACACACATCTTTACAAAAAATAAAAAACCATGATTTCAATAGAGTCAAGGTGTGGAAAAATTCGCTCGTGAACGATTAAACATTCAATATTCTCATAATAACTCATTTTGTGATTGTATTTTATAATGATAAATACATACGAAATCGTAGGTTCACGAAAACATTGCCATCGTGTTCTCTATTGAGAGACCAAAAGCAATGATTGTTTGGTCCCACGCTCTACCTATGAACGATCGCTTTGGCAAGAGCGCTCACGAGAAATGCGTATTAAGTACAATCAGTGCCTTCTAACTCTCTTTAAAGTTTGTATCATAATAAATTACAATTACAATATAAATTATAATGAAAAGACTAAATTTGTAAATGTTCGTGAGCGTATTTTTCAAAGTTCATCGATAAAGTGCAGGTATTTTTTTTTTTTTATCAATATTATCTCATTTATGCCTTTTTGTTAATTTAAACCCTCTATACGGAACTATTAAGTGGATGCAACTGAGTGTACAAATGGTCGTTTTAGGTTTAGTCGTTCTTTTACTTTAGACAAGTTTGTACCAAAGGAGTTGCTCAACGCTTTCTTCTTCACTTTAAGTTCAACTTCTGCAATGGTTGAAGATTTCAATATCCAACCGGCGAGCATGTTTCATCTCGCTCATCTCGTTTAAGATCTGTGGCAAGCAGAAATCTTTTTTAATTATAGAAATATGAGTATTTAGCGTTACTTGACTATCTGAGAAGATAAATCCTTTTTTATTCCAAATGTACCTTTAGCGGAGTTGTAGTGCAGCCTCTTGTATGGCTAAGACTTTCGCTTGATAAACGCTTCAGTGCTCGGTGAATTTGAAGAAAATCTTAATCCCCAGGTACGGAAAGAAAACTACTCCCCGTCCCTTAAGATTCACAGTGTCGGTGAAGATTATTTTTTAATTTACACAGCTCGATACTACCGGGGAAGTCGCTAAAAGTGACACCATTTAATTGTTAGACCGATGAACGAATTATCTTAGTAATGCAATGTTCTATTGGACATCAAGAAAATATTAAAGTAATGAGCTTAGAGGGCTGCCCAAGTGGATCTAGAAAACACACGAGCTGTTGGCGGCTATATATTTCCCTTGAACACTTTCCGTTGTACCTAAGCAAAAAGCTAATGAAACCAACATTGTTCAATGCCTTAGAGAGTTGAGAGAGATAGGAGAAGAGGTGGTTTCATCCTTCATCAAATATATCTCATAAAGATGACTTCAATCCAGTAGCTCCAAATGAGATCTTGAAGCCCCTGCCCAAATATAGGATTTGTACTTAATTTTCGTACCTAATATATGAGGTGTAGATCATGCGAAGATCAACTAGTATGAAATATTTTTTACACCATTATAAAAATATCAGGGAACTTGGCACCTTCTTTCGACATATCGAGTTTAAGATCTTTCCAACGAAGATTGTATCAATATGCGAAGATTATATCGATATGCTGACACGTTTAAGATCCACACCGTTTCTTTTATGTAGTGCTAAGGGTTAGTTAACTCGTTTTTGTGTTAACAGATGGTGCTAGTTCCTGTTTGCATTAAACTCTACTCTATTCGTAAGACCACACTCGGAGATTTTATTCGGATCACTTATGAGTGTTTTAGTCATATTTTTCCTCATTTGCTCAATATTCCAAGGGCTCAGGCGTTTCATGAAGGAATATGACAAATGCTGCTATCATCCGTAAACGAATGAATTGGGTCAACGACAGAGAGTCGGTGATAAAAACCAATAACAAGGTGGGCGATAAAACTGAATCATGCCGCACAACTGCATCGATGATGTACTCTCTGGATGAAATGCCGTTGGTAACAAGTCGTATCAATCTGTACTTGAGGAAGTACATAATCTAACGAGCAAAGTTACCATCGACATCAGATGTTATTATTTTCAACACCCGGTCTTTGTACCACACACGGTAAAGCCTTGAAAATATTCAGAGCAATAGCCCTGAGGAAAGCCATTAGGTCTTTCGAAAGCCTTCGTTAAAGAAAGCCATTAGATCACTAGTAAAGCGGTATCTGCGGAAATGATTTAGGTGGTCACTGATCAATTAGTTGCGCTCCAGATATTTTACGAGGTGGAAATTGATGACCTTCTTCATAACTTTGCAGAGCGTAGAGCATATCGCTATGGGTCGGTAGTTATCAAGGTTCACATTGCTCTTTTTAGGTAACGACTGGACATTTTCGATCTTCCAACAAGTTGGAAATACTGTAGTCCTGCAGGAGATGTTTAAAAGCTTGTGCAAAGGCCGGGTAGAGGCATGTTTTTTGAGCAGAATTGGTGGTATGCCACTAGGACCAGAGGTTTTATTAAGCTGCATTGCAGAAGATTTGTTTTCTATGGCATTCTGTGCAAACAATCCAGCCAAAATGTACCCCTTATCAGCATAATCAGTGAAGGACGATTTATTCATATTTTTAAACAGTTGCAATCGAAGAAGATGTCTGCTTATTATTCTTTTAACGAATGACCAAAAGTTTTTGTTCTCTTTAGGGCAGAGAAGAACATGTGCTTTTTTTTCCTTACAGTTTCTTGCTTTTAGCCGGTGACAATTTGCGGTGTTCACCATATCTCGGCCGAAAATTTTCTAAAACCAAAAAACCGTTACAATTTAGTCAAAATATCATCAAATCCTTCCCCCAACGTTCTTTGATTGTTTAGTTTTTCGTTTAAAAATTGTTGGTGGCCATCAAAAGAGTAAACTGCTATTTTACACGAAAAATTCCAACATTTTGTGGGTGTTTTCCACCCTTAATGTGAAAAAACAAAATTTATCTAAACGTTGGGAGGAGGTATTTTATTATTTTATACGTAGAAAATGTGTACCAAGTTTGAAATAAATCGATCAAGTAGTTTTTAAATGGCAGTGAACACGGACTTTGAAAAATAGTTTCGAGAAAAACGCGTTTAAAGTTTACAAGCTACGTTTGTCGACGTTCGAGGTACACTTACTTAAAAATTCATATCTTTGTTACTTTTACTCTGATCGGCTTCAAATTTGGACACAACATTCTTGAAATGTTGTGTATTCATTTAAAAGTTGGTTAAAAAAAAGTGAAAAAACCCTACCCCGTCCTTGAATAAACGTGATAACATTTCACATTTCACCTAAAAATATTGTTCATGAACTGAGCTGAAATGAAATTAAAAGTACACTGAAAAGAAAAACTACTTTAATGCAAGCACAACTGTTTTTGAAGCTAAATTCAAAACAAGTTGTTTTTAAAAACAATTTTTTTAAATATCTTCAAATCTTTATTTTGTTGTTGCAAAGAAATAATAAAAGAAAATTATAAAAAAAGAAAAAGTTTATAGTTGAAAATTAAACACGCTTGATTTAAATTTTGTTTTAGAGAAACGCAAAAAAACACGTAATTTTGTATTTTAAAATTTTTTGTTTGATTTAAAAGTGTGTTTTTTCCTCATTCAAATTGACTTAAATTTTAAAATAATTTTAGTTTGACCTTTTAACAAACCGACAGGAAAAGTGCGAAACAAAAAATCTTTACCGATAAATTTTATATGAAAACTTGGAATTGACTGCAATCCTGTAAGTCTCATCAAATCATTGCTGATTTTTTGGTTTAAAACTTCTCATCTTATTAAAGATGAAAGAACGCATGTTCAAAAATATAATTGCTTGTACCATAACTGCCACGGCACTCATATTTCTGTCAGCGAAACATAATTTCCAATTGAAGTTTTTATTCAAATTCTTGAGCGTAGTCAAATTTTAATAAAACCATTCAATTCTCTTCGGAGCTTTAGGCATAGAAATGTGAAGGTTACAATATTAGAAAACTGTAGAAATGGAATCATGGTCTGAGTTATTAAGTGGTACGTTGACACTCACATCATATTTCTCTTGATGAAAAGTCAGAAAAATTTCTAGGCCTAGCCTTAAAGTAGGCTTCCTCCCAAGATTCGGGCTTCTATAGACGAAACAGAACTGTAGCTTATGAAAACGGACACTGAACTTCACCCACCTGGAGTAGAACTCCGGATCGGTTACGTTCAGACTTCGCTCACATTGATATGCAACATTTGTTCCAATAAAAAGGGTAATAGCTACTTATAACGAACTATTTCAACTTTACAATTATTTCAATTTAATAATTTATGGTAAAAAATAATATACATAACCATTTTCAGTTCGAAAAAAAAAATTAAAAAATTATAACAAAACTTTACAACGATTTAAAATAAAAAATTGGAAATACTTCGTTAATATGTTGAATTTTCTAGTGTTCAAACAATTAAAAATATTTATGATAAACTTAAATGAGTTTTATAGACACTGAGAAACTCTTAGATACATAAAAAATACTTACCTAAGTATACAAACCTAAAACGACTATCAACATTGTATACATAAGTTAAGTAACAAAACATAGTATTACATAAAAGTAAATAAACTCAAGAAGTGCTGTGTTCTATCAATATATTTTACAATTGCTATATATAATAAATATATAAATTTTTTTATTCTTCGAACAGTTAGTTAAACAATGATTAAATATATTTTATAAAATTAAAATTTATTTTTTAGTAATATTTCTTTTCATACATCATCATTATACATTTTGCTTTAGCCGTTAGCGATGCCAGTTGAAATTAAGGCTGGCTAACAACTCTAGTAACTACACTTAAATGTACTAGTCAAAAGTGTGATGAGGATTTTTTTTTATTTCTATATAAAACCGCCGCCAGGAATGTTTTGTGTTTTAGTACTTTTTTAAAAATTTGGTTTTTTGTGTTTTGCAAGAATAGCAGTAAACTTTAAAAATTGCTTTGATTCAAATATAATCGATTTAGTAACGTAGAAATTTTTTAGGCCTAGAAAAAATTTAAGCTACCAAAATTTTAATTTTTAAAAATTTTGTTAAAAAACTATTTTTTTAATTTTAGAGCATTTTTACAAAAGAAAAAAGAAAACTATTTGGTATAGGTTTTAAGAAGAAGAAAAGAAGAAAAAGAGCTGAATACTAAAAAGTGAAATAAATACGAGCAGAGGAAAAGATTTAACAATTTAATTAAAAAAGTTTTTTAAAAAAAAATTTATCAACTATAAGATTTTCATTCTACGTAATAATGTTAAGATGAAACAAAAAAAAAAATCGAAAAAACCCAATGCAAACGCTTGAAAGTTGTTGTTCAAATACTTAAATATGTTAGAAATTATCTTCAGTGTAGCTGCAGTTGTTACTGTTTTTGTGTGTTGTTTGTGTTGCTCTCTTATATTGCTCTAGTGTTGCAGTTGTTGCTGCGGCTGCGTGTTTGTGTTGTTGTGTATTTGGCGCTTAGGTACTAGTTTTAGGAAGCTTTCAAGTTTTCCTTGAGTACAAAATGCAATTCGAACTCTTGTGCTATGAACTGCTCTCTAACTCTGTCTAACTGCTTTGCTCTGCTCTCAGCCGACGTTTGCTCTGAAATCTCATTGCTGTTCATTGTTGCCCATTGTTGTTGCAATATATATAAAAATAGAGTGGGTGTAGTTGTTGATTATGGTGCTGTTGGTAGTGATGTTGTTGTTGTTGTTGTTGTTGTTGTTGTTGTTGTTGTTGTTGTTGTCGTCGTTGCTGTTGCTTATAACTCTTGCCGGGTCTCTAGGCGGAACACTCGGTACAAACAGGTTTGTTTTCCTCCACAGCAAAGGTGCTCGCCGTTATGGGATTTGCACATTTCTAACGGTTAAAAAAAATTAAAAGAAATTAAAACATATGTTGGTTATGGAACTGACATCATCATCATCGCTTACCTTGCACTTAAAACATTCTCGATGCCATTTGTTGTTTAACGCTACTATGGCATTCTCTGTTATGGGCCGAGCACAGCCGGCACAACGCGCTGCAAAAAGTTCCTCAAAGTCATCTTTACAATAGGCGTGTCCATCCCGTTCATAGAAAGAGGTACCCACCAAGGGCTTCTGACAAGGTCCACCACAGATGAAACAGTCTTCATGCCACGTCTGTCCCAGCGCCTTGATAGTGCGCTGCGAAAGAGAAGAGTACAAGAATTATTTTAAATTAATAAAAATTAAATTAATTAAAAAAAAAAAATTTTTTTAATAGTTTTAAAATAAGTTATACGTAAAATTTTTCATTTTCATATTTAAGAAAATTGTTAAATATTTTTTTTTAATTTTTTTTATACATATTTCAAAAACAATAATTTTTAAAAAAATTTTTTTAAATTTTAAATTTGAATTTTTTTTAAAAATATCACACATTGCAGCTCAACTTGAGCACATTACAGCACAAGTATTTTTTTTTTAAATGAAGTGAAATTAAGTTAAATTAAACCATGTTTTAAATACGGCACACGTTGAACTTCTGGGTACATTTATTATTTTTTTAAAATTGTTAAGCCATAAATAGCGGCGCTAATTTTATGTACAAGCTTTGCATTGGATCAACTCTTGAGGGAAAAATTTGTGTTGAATTTCTCACTCACTAAATCTCTCTTTCTCTCAAAAAATCAACATTAGAACTGTTTTGGTTTTTTTATTATGTTCGCCGTTATTAAACCGGTTGCCTATTTTATTTTACAATGTAACAAGCAAATTTTCACCCTCATTATAATCGTACAACATTAAGAAATTCCATTCGTAAGCCGATATTACAATTATTCCATGATGACAAGTTTGTTGTTTTCAATGAAAATGATAATTATTTGAATGGTTTAGTTTCTTGGTAGCCTCTGTTTGGGGGTTGGTGAACGCAAGCATGTCCGATAACATGCCGAGAACGTGGAATTTTTGAAGCGTATTATTGTTTATTTGTTATTTTTTGTAAAATATTGACTTCTTTATTTATTGTTTGTTTTTTTTTTGTTTTTTTTTTTTAATTCAAAACAAAAGCTAATTGAAACTACAAAGCACATCTATGAATCATATTTTTTATGACTGTGACTGGAATTTTTAAATCAATTCAAAGCCGCTACTTAGCAGATGCCGGTAGAAGTTTGTTGTTTGGTTTTTGCAAAATAAGTCAATATATTTGTATGCATAAATGTGTGCTTGTCGTTCCATAAATGTTATTAACATTAGTCCACAACGATTTGTGGCTAATTATAAGAAATTCTTTAAAGAAAGGTTTTACAATAATTCATAGGCTTTGATAGCTTAGGGGTTGAAAGTGTAATTTTCTCCTATCACAACTTTAATTTTATTTAACTTATCGGAGCAAAAATTATCATGTGGCCTGGGTAGTCGAGTAGTAAACGTGCTTGACTGCCACCCACAGGTCCCGGGTTCGAGTCCTGGGCAGCCAATGGTTTCACGCTTTCACCCTTTTTTAATTCTTTCCTTCTGTCTATTCAACTGAAATTCTAAATTTATCAATATTTACTAGTTTAGAGTTGTAGTTGGGGGTAGAGATGTTAGTGGAATTAGATTACTTAATAACAAGAATTGACTGAGGTAAAGGCATAACACTTGCCACAGATTAAAATTCATTTCTTGATGTAGCGCTCTGCCACATTTAGAACATTCTACATTTGTTTCACTTGATTTCTCTTTCTCTCCTACTGATCTATCATACCATTTCCGAACCAAGTCTCAATCATAAAAAATCGGAAACCAATCAATTCCCCCGGAATTGGAAAAGGGATTTTCTGTTTGTAAGATAAAGCAGAAGAATTTTTTAAAAATTTTTAATGCAATTTTCATCCATCAACCTTCAATATTCATGAGTTTAATAAAATATTCTTAATATATAAATATTCTCAATATTCTTAAAAATTAAAACATCCTTTTTCAATTCTGAGGGAAAAATTATTCATGATAGAGCTGATATAAATGGATTCAAACGCAAAAGTTATACGGGTTGCCCGGCCATACGCCAAAGCCCAATATCCACAGTGACAAGGAAATGCACTAAGGGAAAAAGGAATGTAGTCAGTACAGAGACAGCTATGTAAAATCTAGGGAGCAGTATTTACTGATTAAAAGCAGCGTTTACTGACTACATATCAATTCATTCACTTTTCAAAACATGTACTCAATACAAGAAAAATGTAAAATTTTTGTGTGCAGAAAACTATAAGTACATAAATTTATGAAGTGAGTTCATAAGTTTTTCCCTCTGTTTAACCAACAGCAATAAACTTAGGTATTTATGTATTTTATATCAAAACTAAGACGTATTAGAAAAATGAGCGTCATCCGCCGACGAACACGCCTACTTTCCATATAACCTCAAAATTGAAAACTATATAAAAGGCTTTTCTTTAATCTGCAGAAACAACAGTTAGTACGTTTGTTTTTTACATCAAAACTAAATCATATTACAAAAGTGGGCGTAGTCCGCCAACAAACACGCCCATCTTCCATACAACCTACAAAAGTGAAAACTTTATAAAAAGGCTAATATTTAACCTAACAACAACGCGTTAGAAAAATGGGCGTCATCCGCCGACGAACACACCCATACAACCCATACAACCCCATACAACCCATACAACCCCATACAACCCTAAATTTTAAAACTATATAAAGGCGCTTTTCCTTGAGCTACAGGAAAGAAATTTGGTACGTTTGTTATTTACATCAAAACTTAATTAAATCCTTCATGCAATTGCAAGATGTCATCAAGGAGCAACAATTTAAGATTTTTTAACCCTAGAAAATCGGCCATGGGAGTATTTTAATTTCGGCCAAGTCAAAGATATAGGTACCTTACTAGTTTTTTTTTTTCAATCAGAATTTTCCAAAAAAAAAGTGGGACATAAGCTATGAATCGGGACAAAGATGTTGAATGCGTATCGCTTATTTTCTTGTTTTCTAAATGTATGGTTATTTAAAAGTCAAAACTAAAAATGTAGAAAATCTGGATTCAAGACTTTTAAGAATTTTAATTGTGTTAACGATAAAAATATCTAATTTACTTTTTGCGCCAGAAGAAAATGTGTCACTCAATCGTAAGCTGAAAGTAAAATGAAAACTTTATATTCGTTTACTGAAAACTGATTTTTTTACTGAAAGTTGATTTTCTTGAAGACAAAGAGCGATATGAAGCTTTAAAAGACAGAGAACCTAAATTAATTGATACGATATCAAAAGGAACTTTACTTTTTAATAATCTTCATAAATTAATATTTACAAATTTACAATTTGTATTTTATTTTTGATATAGCGGATGTAGGTAACTTTTTTTTCAAAACATAATTACAAAAAGCTTTTAAGTCACATTTAAATTTAAACTTTATTTGAATTTCTGCTTTTACATTTTATAATAATAAAATCCAATTTTCAATAGGTTTTCTATTCATTTCAATATAAATTTCTGTTGATCAAACAGTAAAGACCATTTGTTACATAACGAACTGAATCAATATGAACATTGCCATTCGTTTTAATTAAAAAGTGACTTACATAACTGTTAGAGTAGATGAATATCTGTACTAATTTTGTGATTTAGTAATAAAAATATACCAAATATTTTTATGCAGTAATCAAAATAATACCAAAATAAAAGTATTTTGAAAAATCGAGACGATTGGCTCCTCGCGTAAGGTATTCGCAGGACGCACATTTTTAAGATAACAATTGGGACAACCCGTGGGACCTCATTTCAGTCATTTTCGGATACCATCTCGGAAAAACGAAGATACTTTTGATGCGATCCACGAATCGTTCCAATTTTGGAGATCTCCATAAGAGCCAAAGAGCTGATCCTTAAGAAAATAGGTCAAATAGTAGACGGAAGGTGTAAAGTTTAGGCTATACTGTGGGTGGCTTAGAACTTCCCATTTCAACGTTTCAAAGTATATTTTGACCGGCTGCGCAACATGTGCCTGATCATTGTTATATTGAAAAATAAACACATTGCTCGGCTAAAACACATCAATTGTATTCTGTAGGATTGCCCTGTCATAGTCAGTCGGTTGATAAATATCAAGCGTTTGACATTTGAGAAATACATTTGATATCAAATCATTCTCAAACCTCAATATTTGCTGGGTAGTACACCACGCCCAATTGGTCCCACCAAATGCAAAGCATGACCTTGTCACTGTGAATTTTTGGCTTTGGCGTTGGTTTTTACGTGTGGCCAGGCGGCCAAAAACATAACGAATTGGCAATTTCAGCCCTTGAAAGGCCATTGGCCGAGCTTCTTTCCAATCAGCCATTTAGAAATAGTGCTTGGATTAAGCTTACATGCAATACAAAAAGCAAGCCCTATCCAAGCACGCTTGAAAAACTCTTGCCCAGGTAATAAATTCGCAAGTTCCTTTGTATAAAGGCTCCTTTGTGGAAAGGCTTGCATTAAGTAAGTGTTTTGCAATCATACTTAGAAAACGCTGGCAACGGTAATAGTTTTACAACTGTACAAGTGTCCGACTCATATGCGGTGGTTCGCGCGTTCGATCCCTGGGGTAGCAAACACAAAAATTTTTGAAGGCATGCAATTTATCATATAAATATATGCTTCAATTTTAACAAACGAAAATAAAAAATAAATAAAAACAAGTAAAGAAAGTCTAAAGTCGGTCTAGGCCGACTATGAAATACCCTAAACCCACTTTTCAAAAACAAAATATTTTTATTGTAAATGGGCGTGTCTGTGGGCGGATGAATCTCATATTTTATATGCATTTAAATGTTTATGAAAAATTTACACATACCAAGTTTTATTCCTGTAGCTCACAGTTAATGCCTTTATTGTGCTTTCCCTATGGGAGGTGGGCGTGTTCATGGACGGATTACTTCCAATTTTTGAGCACACCTTAGTTTTGGTATAAAATACATGCATACCAAATTTAATTTCTCTATGACAAACATAACCTTATTTTTTGAGTTTAAAACTTTTTGGGTTGTATGGAAAATAGGCGTGTCCGTAGACGGATGACTTCTATTTTGTCTTGTGATGTCAAAACCATCTTTGTCTTGTCATAAAAAACATACGTGCCAAATTTTAGCTCTGTAGGTTAAACACATGCTTATTTATTGCGTTTTCAATTTTTGGGTTGTATGGGAGGTGGGCGTGTCTGTGATCGGATGGCGTCCATTTTTCGAAGACATCTTTGTGTTTGCATAAAACACATACATATCAAATTTTATTGTTGTAGGCTAATTATGAGCTGAGTTATGCAGTTTTCAATTTTCGCGTTGTATGGGAGGTAGGCGTGTCCGTGGGCGGATGATGTCCACTTTTGAAAACCATCTTTGGTTTGTTACAAAAAACATATGTGCCAAATTTTAGCTTTGTAGGTTAAACAGAGGCTTATTTATTGCGTTTTCAATTTTTGGATTGTATGGGAGGTGGGCGTGTCTGTAAACGGATGACTTCCATTTTTCGAAGACATTTTTATGTTGATATAAAACACATACACACCAAATTTTGTTGTTGTTGGCTAAATATGAGCTGAGTTATGCAGTTTTACATTTTTGTGTTGTATGGGAGGTAGGCGTGTCCGTGGGCGGATTCCAAAAATATTCAATAGTGCAAATCCTTGGGTTCATGTGACCATGTGTACCAAGTTTCATCCAATTATCTCAACTCCTTCTTCTTATCCTGTGTATACGGACAACACACAGACGGACGGACGGACGGACGGACGGACGGACATGAATAGCTCGACTCACGTGGTGACGCTGATCAAGAATATATATACTTTTCTATACCGGACTCGCTTCGTTCTATGCGTTACAAACGTTTGCACAAAGTTAATATACCCTGACCTTTCAGGTTTAGGGTATAATAAAAATATTCCGGTTAGGAATTGAACCTTGGATGTCCAAATCACAACAAATCAAATAACCAGTGTCTTACCAACTGAGCAACGGAATAAAAATTTTTCGCGAGTGCTAATTGATTTGTTGAATGTAGCACACTTGGAAAAAGCTTATTAAAACACTTATATCCAATTGTAAAAACAACACTTGGATTAAGCTTGAAGTAAGGAATAATGTTCCAAGGGTTCACTTTCCTTTATACTACAATCACATGTAAGCGTTCTATAATAGTAAATGAAAGCTTTATACAAGCTTGAGGCTTACGTTTGTAAGCTTGTTTAAAGCTTATTCCAAGCTTGTTTGGCTGATTGGGTTATGATCAATTGTGATGTGTGTGCTATACATATTTGTACACAATTGACCGAGAACTGGACCTACATGTTTTATGCCGCCTACAAACGGCCGGTAACGGTCAACTCAAAAAATGTATTTCTCTTGAAAAAATGTTTTATGTCAGATGGTGATTCGAGCCCAGAACTACCGAAATGGTTGGTAGGGGAGACTCGTCCCCGTTGTCTCAAGTACTAGTTGTCACAACGCCGATATCTTTTGATTCAACACGTTATCGAGTTAAATATCAATGTCATCTATACTCTATTGCAATTTCTAGCATGCCAAGAAAGTTTAAGAGCCGTTAGTTTTGTTTTGCAAAAATTAAAAGAGATTTAAGAAACTAAGTTGGATTTGTGTATTTTTATATTTTTTAAAAATTTGTGTTTAGACAAATAGAACTGTGCAATAATCAACTTTAAATAAATTTCCAATACAATTAATATTATATTTTGCAAATACTTATGAATTTTTAGATAAAACCTTATATTTAAATTTACAGAACATTGTTTACATTTTTTTCCAAATGGTACAGGTTGTCACAGCGCTTGTGGGGCTTGTTGTCACATATAATTTCATATAACCATTTTGAAATTATTCTATGTTTTATTTGAATTTAAGGAAATATGCCTAGAAATCGCAAACGACTTACAAACCGAGGTCGGACATCTTCAGATATCATGATGCAAGCCGGTTACAGCTAGTATCAATAAAGATAACGTGGATTCACTACGTGTAGTTTGTTGTCAAGCGTCAAATCCAATAACAATTGTCGTCAATATATGTATAAACTGCAAACGTTGTCTACATAATGCATTGAAAGTGATTTTTTGATACATTGCTGCTTTAATTGTTCTTCGAAGTGCGGCAGCGACGACGATTAAGAGGTGTGACAACGGGGACTACGCGTTGAGACAACTTACCCCACGGGTGGGGTTACTTGTCCCAGACGAGTTGAATTTTTTAACTAGAAAATTTTTTGATTTATTTTAAAATAATATTCGTTATTCATATCAGGATTGAAGAATAAAATATTGAATTTATCTTGAAAAGTTTTGCAGTGCCATTATTGCTTAATTTGTGGGAGTTACAGCAGTTCATTCAAATTTTGTGACAACTAGTACCACTCTCCCCTACTTAGCACCACGGCCACGGCCGCTACACCTGTAACTTCCCAGCAGAAAATCTAATTGCTCTTCAATATGATTTTCAGGACTGAAAGACATGAACCAGACCTGACAATTCTTGTCTTGACGTTTTCTGGCCTAAATATCTCACTTCTGATCTGAATTCTTGGTTGAACTCTGTTGCGAAAGATACAGCTCTAATTTTTTTTTTTTTTAATTTCATACGTTAATTCAAGTGTTAATAATAAGAATTTAATTTCATCCCTGAAATTTAAGCTGAAACCGGAGGCATAATTATTTTAAGAATTTTAGGCATGAATTTCAGCTTAATCATGGGAGGCCTGAGCAAGTTTTCTGATGGGTAGCTCAAAGAGGGAAAACTTTGTTTTTGATTAGAAAATTGGTCTGAAAATTTAAACTCGTTGATTAAAAAGATTTCTAAATTTTAATATTTAATAATAGGTTAATAGCTTATTCTAATTTTATTTCTTTTTCTTATGGTCATATACATTTATATTAAAATAGTTTGATGTATGATTCGCGAGAAAGTTATTATTTTTGTGTGATTTCGCTTCGTTTTCACTGTAAGACTTTAGTGTAAGTTAACAACGAATTGGTCATTTCATCCTTTGAAAGGACTTTGACCGATATTCTTATGATCAATTGTGTTATGTGTCTTTTTACGTGTTTATACACAATTGATCGAGAACTAGACCAACATGTTTTATGCCGACTCCGAACGGTAAAGTTTCATGTTCTCAAAAAGCTTTGCATGGCATTATTTACTCTCTGAGGGTTGCCATTTGGTTTGTCTGCAGAGAGATGACGGCTGATCAGACAAATTTTTTTGTCTGTTTTACAAAGTTCACTATTTGTATTTAATAATTTAAAATTAATATTTTATTTATTCTCAATTTATAGCTCAATTTGCTAAAACTTAACACTTAACGATGCATCGCAATTATAATGATCATGACACAACTCTTCTTTTATTTTATTTTTTTTTTTTTTTTTCTAAGAAATGCAATTTTCCTATTTGATGTTTTTTTTTTTTTATGAGTAAGTTCCGTTTGTTGCTAAAAACTCAAAGCAGCTTGTAAGCAACGTTGGGGTCGAAAAGTTTAATGGAAGTATGCATTTATATATCGCTCGTTACCATTTCCACAATGGCTTTAACAAATGGCTATAACATAATGTACGCGTACTACAATGTACATCATTTGACAACAAGATTTATTGTGGTGAAGAAATCAAAAATTCTATTCTATGGGAGATATTTAAGATGTCGTTAGCAAGGTTACAAGCAGTTTTGAAACAAGAAATTGAAGGAAAGAACAAACGATTGTTGAGTTCTTAATTTATAAAAATGACTTATAGGCTGAAGTATAGAAAATCTAAGAATCCTAAGCCTAAGGATTTTTTATTAAAAAATTCAACTAAAAATACAACGATTTATTAAAAAGACTTCGATCATTCCATTGAATTTTTATAAAAATTTAGTCATTAAAAATAGGTAAAAATAAAAGTTGAGGCACAGGACAGCCACCGCAAAATAAATTAAGATAACTTGACCATTAATGCTTCTTTACGAGAGAATCGAGTTTGATCTCAGCTACGTGCCGACAATTTTTTCAAAAGAAAATAATTTTTTAATGGCCTTCACTGCTGACAATGTTAAAACCTCGCAGAGTAAAGAAAAACAATATGAGAAACTCGTAAACATTCCCTTTCCATTCTAAGGCTGAAATGAGCAGTATTTTTTTTTTTAAATAAAAAATTCTCTTTAATATTCTACTTCAATATTCAATTAAAGTATCATTTTATAAAAGAGAATGAAAATTGAAGAATGTGAGTAACACGTTCAACTGATTCAATAAGATGCTATTTTGAAAAAAAAACAAAAACTTCCTTTCGAGTGATGTCATTCTTAAAATATGTATGTTAACTTTTGTTCCACTTATGCGCTACACAGCAAAAACTAAAAGAACAACACAAAAAATATTTAACAAATTGTCCTGCCCACGTCATGTTGTTATGTTTTATTTTCTTTTATTTTGCTCACATTGTCACTTAGTCATATTTTTTTTTGTGTTTGGTTTGCTCTTTTAAAGCTGCTTATTAACGATGCTCTTCACGTCTCAGCATCATCAACATCATCATCATAATAAACAACATCATCATTATCACTATCATTATCAGCATCATCAACAGGCAATTCATCAGCGGTCAATTCAGACTTGAAGCCCACAGCTGTTCAAAACACACACAAAAGAGAGATGCAACATTGTATAAAATATTTATAGAGTCTATTAGTGTTTTAACTGAGCTTTTAACTTTTTGACTGCCTTTTGAACTAACTTTTTTTCTGTGCATTTTGTATGCCTTCTCTTTACCGATGACATCTTTCTTTTGACAACAGTTGGTCGACTTCTAGGCTTGCGATTTAACTTTCATGAGCCGGTTTTTTAAGTGCCGTTTTATACCATAATTGGTATCAATGAAAGAGAAAAATGTTAATTTTATTCACTCTTTTTGCTTATTTATTCTATATTTTATTTAATTTAATATAATTTTGTTTTCCTTATTTGCATTAATTTATTTCATGATCAAGCATAAATTGAATTTATTGTGCTGAATACGTTGACGCGTCATCGTTTTATTACCGCGTGATTTTTGCCTCTGTCTGTTAGTTGTTCAATGTTTAACACACACAATATGTGGTGGTGGTCAATTTATTTCTATTGCCATAGAGGTGGTGCTGCCAGACTGTTCGGCTTTTCGCTATTCTTCAAATTCGCACTTTTAAGTGCTTATTTTAAGCTTTATTGTTATTGAATCGGACTCATTAATAACGTTTATAATTTTTTTGCACAATTTAGTGGACATGATTTACAAAAAAACTCAAGTTTTGATGTGTAGACATAGTGTAGACACGTGTAGACATATTTGATTGCAATAATAGAAGATTAATACTTGGACACTTACTACTTCATCGAGCAGTACAGTGCTTTTTCAACGTTATTTCCGCGCATCTTAAATGTTTTATGTACGTTTCCAGTAAAACTGTTACTACAGTGCATTTTAATACGTTACTACAGTGCATGTAATTGGTTTTATTTTTTTTTTTCAAATATTTTCTAACAGCTTTTCTTCGTATACGTGAAGAATAGCGAACACAATGGGAACATTTTCAATAGTGATAAAAAAAATCAGAATTCGTTACTTTTTCCAAATGAATTTGGTTTTATTTATATCCTCATGGGGCAATTTTTCAGTGCTGGTTTAAACCGTAGTTAACAGGAGTTTAGTTGATCATAGTTTAAATTTTAATACAGAAGCATTTAAATCCACAATCAGTTGTTCGGTGTTTGGTTACGTTACCAGCAGATTTGTGCTAATTGATATGACAGTACCATAAAAAGTAAAAAAATTATCGATTTTTGTCTATTATTTTAACAGCTGGTGGCAAACTTTCTTTTGTTTTAGAAGAATAACATGAAGAAGTCTGCCAAAAAAGCTTTTGCTCAAGAATAGCAATAGGTTTATAAAACCGAAGGAGTCCCGAAACCATTGTCGTTAATAAAGTTAAATTTATAGATATAGCTATTAAAAAACAGTTCGGTACGTAGTTCCAAACTATGGCTCTATAATCCAAAATTCCTGTCCTCTGTTTCTAAAGCAAATTTTTTTAGCTGACTTCTTCATGTTGAAAAGTTTTGTTTGCAGCATTTCCCAACTCCTAAGAAACACCTAAAAACTTGGTGTTGAAATACTTTCCAACATTTCTTCTTGAGTTAACTATTTCTTGATTAAACTTATTAAAAATATTGCATAAATTAACCAAAAAAACAATCTGTCACAATCATATGGCAAGAAAACCAAAGTTTAGACCACAAATATTGGGTGTTTAATCTTTGCTTAAACTTTAATCAATAATCATTGAAAAACTTGCCCCTTAAACAAAGTTTAAATCAGAAAAAAAATTAAACTTTCACTGAAAAACTGGCCCTTAGTCAGCCATAAGCCAAATTTTATGTTCTTCACCTTTTTCAAGACATTAATAACTTGAAGTTTGATCTATTCAAAGTTCGGATTAAGGGGCGAGTTCTCTTTAAAAACTATCAACTCGATAAAAACACGATTAGTTATTCGATTAGTTTTCTGTTAACATTTCTGTCACTTCATAAACAAGTCAAGTCAGAGTTAAGTCAGAGTCGAATCAGAGTCGAATCAGAGTTAAGTCAGATTCAGAGTCAGAGTCAGAGTCAGATACAGAGTCAGTCAGAATCAGAGTCAGAGTCAGAGTCAGAGTCAGAGTCAGAGTCAGAGTCAGAGTCAGAGTCAGAGTTAAGTCAGAGTCAGAGTTAGAGTCAGAGTCAGAGTTAGAGTCAGAGTCAGAGTCAGAGTCAAAGTCAGAGTCAGAGTCAGAGTCAGAGTCAGAGTCAGAGTCAGAGTCAGAGTCAGAGTCAGAGTCAGAGTCAGAGTCAGAGTCAGAGTCAGAGTCAGAGTCAGAGTCAGAGTCAGAGTCAGAGTCAGAGTCAGAGTCAGAGTCAGAGTCAGAGTCAGAGTCAGAGTCAGAGTCAGAGTCAGAGTCAGAGTCAGAGTCAGAGTCAGAGTCAGAGTCAGAGTCAGAGTCAGAGTCAGAGTCAGAGTCAGAGTCAGAGTCAGAGTCAGAGTTAGAGTCAGAGTCAGAGTCAGAGTTAGAGTCAGAGTTAGAGTCAGAGTCAGAGACAGAGACAGAGTCAGAGTCACAGTCACAGTCAGAGTCAGAGACAGAGTCAGAGTCAGAGTCAGAGTCAGAGTCAGAGTCAGAGTCAGAGTCAGAGTCAGAGTCAGAGTCAGAGTCAGAGACAGAGTCACAGTCACAGTCAGAGTCAGAGTCAGAGTCAGAGTCAGAGTTAGAGTCAGAGTTAGAGTCAGAGTCAGAGACAGAGTCAGAGTCAGAGTCACAGTCACAGTCAGAGTCAGAGTCAGAGTCAGAGTCAGAGTCAGAGTCAGAGTCAGAATCAGAGTCGGAGGCGGAGTCAGAGTCAGAGTCAGAGTCAGAGTCAGTGTCAGAGTCAGAGTCAGAGTCAGTGTCAGAGTCAGAGTCAGAGTCAAGTCGGGAAAGGTAAGGTAAGGTAAGGTAAGGTAAGGTAAGGTAAGGTAAGGTAAGGTAAGGTAAGGTAAGGTAAGGTAAGGTAAGGTAAGGTAAGGTAAGGTAAGGTAAGGTAAGGTAAGGTAAGGTGGGGTAAGATAAGGTAATGTAAGAAAAGGTAAGGTAAAGTAAAGTAAAGTAAGATAAAGTAAGATAAAGTAAGGTAAGATAAGATAAGATAAGATAAGATAAGATAAGATAAGATAAGATAAGATAAGATAAGATAAGATAAGATAAGATAAGATAAGATAAGATAAGATAAGATAAGATAATATAAAAAAAGATAAGATAAGATAAAGTAAGGCAAGGTAAGGTAAGGTAAGGTAAGGTATGGTAAGAAATGATAAGGTAAGGTAAGGTTAGGTAAGGTAAGGTAAAGTAAGGTAAGAAAAGATATTATAAGATAAAGTAAGGCAAGGTAAGGTAAGGCAAAGTAAAGGCTCAAACAAGTTATGCGTAAGCATACAGAAGTTTCAGAGAGAAGTCAACGAAAAGTATACAAAAGTTCAAAAACACACTTTTTCCATACTTAATTAAAAACGAAGTAAGCATGAACAAAAATTTCAATATAAATTGATTTGAATGAAATGACAAATAAAAAATAATTTGTTTTTGTCGAAAAAGATTGCCAACTAAAATAAAAAAAAATATTTTATTTAAGGTAAATGTACGGAATTCCGTAAGTGAACCTTATCCCGTAAATTTTTTAATTTAGTTTTTAATGCCAGAAAATAAGATGCCATTGTAAGAATCGAAAAATTTTTTCAAGCCACTGTCTCGAGGAACGTGTCCTTCCCACATTTGCATCACACTCATTTTCGAGATATCGTTAGATCATTCACAGTTTCCGAGTTATTCGACACACTTCGCCGCATGCGCACTTTGTTCTGTTTCTCTAATCAAAATGGTTAAGCCTTAGAGTATGTTTTCTTAAGCTTATAATTTGAAAATTTATAGAAGTTTTATAAAATTTATTTTGAACGAAAAGTAAGCAGTGTTTTTAAAGTGTTTTAATAGTGTTTGTCGATTTAATAAAGCAGGTATTAAAAAATAGCAGCTATTTTAGTGATTTACGTAATTGAGGACAAACAACTTTTTGAATGAACCTAATGACGTGATAGTAACGGATTTAAGGAAAGTTATTGCATTTTAAATTTCTAAATTACATATTCATAATTAATACTTCTTATTGTTATTAAGTTTTGTTAACTTTATATATCCTTCAAAAATATTTTGAGCTAATTACGTGATATAAAATTAATTTCCAAATCCTTAATATGTGTATTTGTAATTCATTGATTTCCTTTAAATTTATTAAAAAGGATGTTATTGGAAGTATAAATATTTGTTGTCTATTTGAAAACGTGCAAACAAAATCAAGTCAGTTTGCTAGTTTTTATTGTACAAAACATTTTATTTCTTATATTAAATTTTAAATTTCTGTTTTGAAACAATAATGAATGCTGAAAAATCGTTTACGGAATAAAGTTCAAAATTTCTTCAAGCTTACCTAATTCCGTTATATATCACGGCATTAGAGACATAAGGTTTCTAATTACGTTGCATTTCTTAACGAAGAAGCCTTTTTTGAAAAAGAATTAATAAGGGGAATAAATATGATAATTCAGAAGAAATAAAAATTTATTTCAGACGAATATTGAGTGCTGTTTTCGAAAATCATGTCAGTTGTTTAAGATAGCTTGAGTTAAGGCGTCATTGTCAACAATGTTAACATCTTTTTGCTGTCTGATTATTTAACTTAATCTTTTTACCTCATTGACCATAAGTGATTCTTTTATCACTAAATTAAGTAAAAAACTAGATTTAGCACTTAATACTGTAAGAATGGTTAAAAGGTATCAAAAGAATGTCGATAAATTGAGAAATAACTACATCAAAGAAATAAATGTTTATGAACCACCGTACTTTTATAAACCGTGGAAGCAGTAATTGTTGAACGGGTCTATAACTTGATTAAAAAAAAGTTTTCCTGTCACTAAACATCAATTAATTTTTAATGTTGCTCTTTATAGGGGGCATTCTTCTCATGTGTCGCTATCTAAGTGAATTCTGAATACGGAATTTTTCATTTTATTCAACCAATTGCTATTGCCGTCTTCCACTCGTTTAAATCCCGATATTATCAAAAACTACACCAAAATAAAAAACCACACACACCAAAGAAATAATTTTTAATGGTTTAATCAATGAATAATTTGTTTTGAAAGGAGATTATGTTTTAGTAAATATAAATAAGAAAAGTTTTTAGGAAAAGTCGCTAACATTTTGGTTACTCCTCGGTGCTATGAGGTCAAAACCATGGCACTGGTACCAAAATAGATGTGCTTTAAAAAGTAAGACCTCCAGAACAAATAAAGAATCGTGGCTTTCTGTTTAAATTACCTCCACTAAAAGGTTTTATTTTTATTCTATAAAACATTTTTTCAATCCCATGTAATCCAATAAATTACATTACCATTCAAGCCTTATTTTATGTTTCGTTACTAAAATGAATTTTGAAAAAATTATAGAATGCATCAAATGTAATCACATTACTTAAAAAATGAAAATAGAAACCCTTGAACTTATGGTTTGGATTATTAACGGAATTAGAGACTTAAATTTACGGAATAAAGTTCAATCAACAAATTTTATCACGGAATTAGAGCCATTTGGGTAAATTTGAAAATGTATCAAATTTTCTCTTAAAAAAAAACTTTTCTCCCTACTTACTATTTTGTAATTAAAAAAAATACATGTCCAGATGCTCTTAAAAAGATCTTATGTCAAAATGTCTTTTAACTTCTCTAAAATAATTCATTAAGCAAAAAGATTCCTTAACCTTACGGAATTCCGTACATTTACCTTAAGTTTGTAAATTCATCCATGCTTTATGATTGAAAATAGCTGTCAATTTCAATACAAACCTCGCTTAATAAATAAATCCTGTCTAAAACATACATTTTTTACTGATTTCTAATAAAATTTCGATACATAAGTGTTTAAAATCAAAATTTAAATTATTTATTAAACAGGTTGCAACCCTTTTCTGCTTAGCAATATACGGTGTCGAGCGCTCACACTCAAGTTTTGAAAAGTAAACGAAAATTGAGAAACTGAACGAAAAATTGCTTACGCACAATTTGGGTGACGCAATATATTGCTAAGCAAGTACGTTCTTTTGCTCTCTAGCATTTGTATGCTTACGCATAACTTGGTTGAGCCTTAAGACAAGATAGACAAGGTAAGGTACACTCAGAAAAAAGTGTCTCGGAATATGATAAAAAAGGCATCATATTTAGAGAAAAATGGTATAGACTTTGCTCCAGAGAATGCTATTCTCTAATTGCGATACTAAAAATTCTCTAAAAATGATAAAAATCTACCATGAAATAGAAAAATATATCATTTTTAGAGAAAAATACTTTTTTTTTTGAGAAAATATTTGTTTTTATTGAAGAAAATACTTCTCATAGTGAACTTTTTATCAAAATATAAGAAAAGTTTTTCATTTTCAATAAAATTTCTCTATAAATGAGAAATTTTTTGTGCGAGAAAAATACTTATCATTATAAGAGACATTAAATTTTTCCATTTCCTAGAAGTAAAAAAATATTTCTACGAAAATGTGAAAATTTATTCTAATTGAAGAAAATTTTATTTGAAAAAGAGAAAATTGCTATTATCAAAAATAGAGAAATTTTTTACCGGAGCAAGGAATATGTTTTTTTCTCAGTGTAAGGCAAAGTAAGACAAGGTAGACAAGATAGACAAGGTTAGGTATGCTTAAGTAAGTTAAGAGTGGCAAGATTAAGTATCCGGAACTTGAACTTGGAATGAAACAAGTAAAGAAAGTCCAAAGTCGGTCTAGACCGACTATGAATTACCCTAAACCTATTAATTCAATATACAATAATAATGTTGAAAATGGGCGTGTCCGTGAGCGGATGAAACAAATATTTTATATACATTCCTGAGTGAGTTTTATTCCTGTAGCTCACATGTTAATGCCTTTCGTACTTACTTCGTTAAAGTACTTTTGCTATTTGCGGGTTGAATGGGAGGTAGGCGTGTTCGTGCACGGACTACGACCAATTTTTCAACATATTGTTGTTTTGGTATAAAACACAAACATACCAAATTTTATCTCTGTAGGACAAACATAAGCTAATGTAAGCATTTTTCAATATTATGGTTTGCAAGGGAGATAGGCGTGTCCGTGGTCGGATGACGTCCATTTTTGAAAAACATCTTCCTTTTGTTAAAAAAAAAACATACGCACCAAATTTTATCTTTGTAGGTTAAACATAAGCATATTTATTGAGTTTTTAATTTTTGGATAGAATGAGAGGTTGGCGTGTCTGTGAACGAATGACACCCAATTTTCGAAGACATTTTTGTTTTGATATAAACTACATACGTACTAAATTTTATCTCTATAAGGTAAAAAAAATTGTATTTATTGAGATTTCAATGTTTGGATTGTATGGGAGGTGGGCGTGTCCGTGAGCTGATGACATATATTTTTCGAAGACATTTTGTTTTTGGATATAAACTACATACGTACCAAATTTAATTATTGTAGGTTATCTATGAGCTTATTTATACGGTTTTCAATTTTTGCGGTATATGGGAGGTAGGCGTGTCCTTGAGCTGATTCCAAAAATATTCCATAGTGCAGATCCTTGGAACCATGTGACTTTGTATACTGAGTTTCATGCAATTATCTCAACTCCTTCTTCTTATCCTATGTTTACGGACAACGCACAGACGGACAGACCGACGGACAGACGAACGAACGGGCATGAATAGCTTGACTCACGAGGTGACGCTGATCAAGTATATATATACTTTTCTATACTGAACTAGCTTATTTCTATGCGTTGCAAGCGATTGCACAAAGTTAAAATACCCTGACCTTTCAGGTTTAGGGTATGAAAACTAATTAGTACCTATCCATTTTACAGAAAAAAATTCAACTAATAGTGCTTATAACAAAACTGTAGATTTTTTTGAAGAAAAGCCATACACTAATTTTGACCTCGCTAGGCGAGATTTAGCGACTTAATTAAGACTTATGAATACTTCGGAAAATTTAGTTTGAATTTTTATTTTTAATAGGTATACTATAAGTAGGTATACTATATACCATAAAAGAAAATTCTTCCCGTAAATATACTAAAACTTTGATCGAAACTTTTTAAAATGAAGCCCGAAACACCTTGTCTAATTTTTTTTCGAATTTCAAGAAGATTTTTTTGTCTAATATAGCTATCAGATTTAGCCCGCCATATCGTCTAAGTCACCCTATCGCCCGTAGAGTAAAGAAGTATTTTTTATTTAAAACTTCATTATATTGAACTCAGAATCCCTATGGCTTGGGACCCAAACCGAATGGCCCTACTGGGAACCCTATCATAGGATCTGCGTAGCATTTTCAGATTTTTAAACTACGATATACTTTATGAAAAAAATAGAGGTGTTATAGATAAAAATTTGATAGGGTTTCTTATATTGATTGGTTTAAAAAAAAAATTGTTTACTTCTCGCCCTAATAAAAACACGTATCAATTAACAGAAATGTTAGATTGAAAATTTTCACGCATCTGTTATCGAATCAAAACTAACATCATCGCGTCTAACTTTGAACCAATTTTAATGTCGGTACCTCAAAGTTGAGAACCCGTTTTGTGAGAGCACGAGCATGATTTCAGTTAAGATAATTGAATTAAATTGCTCAAAAATTAAATATAATTTAAAGCTCATAAAAAAAATCAGCGAAGGCACTTAAGACAAAAAAAAAAAACAACACAAAACGTAGAACAAACAAAACGCAATTAATTAAAATAACATACGTCTTCCTTTAAAACAATAAATGTCAAAATGACCTCTGTCCAAATAAGCAACAGCTTATCTCATTCGGAAAAAAAAAATAAATAAATAAACAAGTAAACAAAATATGCCATATGGTGCATATGGGCGTAATGAACTCACCTCTGTTATAGGTTTCTTGCAGCCATAACATGTGCCCGAATAGTTCTGTACAAAACATTTCGAACAGACAGGTTCGCCGGCTTGTATATTGAAGGTGGCCTCTTCTATGGGTATATTACAATCCTTGCAGGCAAAATGCTCCGGATGCCAGGTTTTGCCCAGCGCGGTGATGATGCGTTGCGTTATCAATTCGTTGCATTTGTGACAAACAGATTCAGACTGTAAACAAATAAAAAATATGTCATAAAATATTAAGAATTATTATGCTGTGTCATTTTTTTAATTATTTTTAAAAATAACCTTCAAATAACTAATTAAAAAATATATTTATTTTTAAAGCAACAATTTAAATGCTACAATTGTCAAACAGTGTTGCCTAATGTCTTAATTACTTGCACAAAAAAAAAAAAAAATAAACAGAAAAATCACGTTTACTCATTGATTTTCAGCAATAAACACACAGAAAAACAATTTAACAATTAAAAATTATGGAAACTTTTGAAAACTTATTGGGTGTTCGGTACTTTTACAGCACTGCACGAATTGTGTCAATTATGTATCAGCTCCATATTAAGAATGACCGTTTTTTTTTTTCGAAATACTTATTGTTGTCGTTCGGGTGCTGAATTTTAAATATTGTGGGTGGTGACAAGGTGGCAAATTTGTATTTTACTTTCAACAATAATCTCTATGTTGTCATCGTTAAAGCTGCTAAAAATAAAACCTTCCCGCGTCTTTGTTTGTCTCAATGTTTTATCAATAATATTAATGAATGCCAAACATTGAAAACAAAAAAAAAAAAACCTCAGAAAAATGAACAATGTTTTTTGAATGAATCAAAAAGATGATTTATTATTCTTCTTTCTCAATGAAACTGAAGATTCAAGAGACGCAATTAACCCAAATATTGACTAAATATTATTTAATTGTTTTATTATGTATGCCAAAAAAGGCGTGGAATGAAAGCAACGGATTGAGTTTGTTTATTATGTATGGATGAGCTATGGTGATGAACAGTGTGTGGACGCACGTAGACAAAGGTATTGAAAATGAAGAAGAACAACGCTTAATTCTACAACGCTTGTCAACAACTGGCCTTATGAAAACCAATACTTATATTATGTGATTTTTTTCAGAATTTGTTGGGAATTGAACCGGTGCCTTATGCATCACTGCTTAACACTATAATGTTGCCAACAGAAATTGAAAAATATTTTTAAAATTTAATATATTTATACAAATTTTAAGATAAAGAAGTAAATAAGACAAAACCTACACTGAAAAAAAAGTTTCTTTCCATCAACCAAGACTTGGTTATAGTAAAAAAGGCATACTTTTTTTCTAGCAAAATAAATATTTGATTATTAAAAAAAAAATTATGTATTTGAGTTTTCTAGCTGCTACAATATTTCATTTAGTTATAGTTACGCGGAAAATACTTTGTGATATAAAAAATTATTTTTCGTATATATTTTCTTATTTATTTATTTGATATCTTTATTATTTATTACTTTATTTTTGGTTATTTAAATTTTACACAAGCAAATATAAAGTTAAAATTATATACCTGAAAAATTATAAAAATTTTTTTTATCTTCATCGCTGCGAATCGAACCCCGGACCCATTGCATAAGAGTTGAATGCTCTAACGTCGTGACGTACCTCTTCTTGCTCGTGTGTGAGCAAAATAAAAACAAAACATAAGCAATCGAATATTTCAGGTTTCAATAGCAACAACTGAGATTTGGTACTTGTTACCAAACCATGCTTTGTAAGAACACTCATTATTTTTGCAGAAAATTAGATTTAATTATACAAACAACAAATTAAATCGAATGGAATGTTTAAAAATTTGTCTCAATTTATATATTTTTTTTAAACAATTACTGCCTTATTTCGATTATATGCATTAATAGCTGCCTCAAGATAACCTTAAGTAATATTACTTCATCTCTATAAATTATTAACTCGGTTTTATGGAACGGAAAGTAAACACTAGATCTATGATATTATTAGCATTGACAAGTGCGGATTTTCTCATTTACAAGTAAACGATTACCTGTTAAAAAAAACTGTTCATTGTTATATGCTTTGGTCACATTCAGCTGTGTCAATTGTTGCGATAGCGACACGTTGGGGTGCGCTGTTATCGGTATTGAAGTGTCAGAAAAGTTGTCAAGTTTATGCAATTTTAAGCTTTGTATCAAATACCAATAGAAATTTTGCCGACAAATCAAAACTGTTTTATTTTTAAATGCATTTTAATACGCAACTTCAAATTTATGTGCATTAAGTTTTGACTTAACAGTTGCCAACTGTTGAGTACGCTGAATGTGACCAATGAAAATAAATAGTATGCAATGGCGGATTGTGAGAGCTCTCTTCTTTGCTATATTTTTGACAGTTAGTTGTTTCCACCAGACACGTCAACACTACATTGTACTTATTATATCATGTCCTGAGTCCACCTTATTTTTAACGAGTTTTTTCTTACATATTTCCACCTTCTCTCTCAAATCTCTCTCTCAATAAAACATACCCAGTAGAAATTAAGACCAAATGAAACTTATAGAAAGTTTAAGTAATGGAACATGGAAGACATTAGGGGTATTCACGATGTGGTGTATTTGCCCTTGTATTGTGTATTTTTGATAAATTTGATATTTGAAGTAAAATTACAAAAAAAAAATGTATAGTGTTCAAAATACAACCCTGTAGCAAAAATACAATGGCGAAACCCTATTGTATTCTTTGTAAATAACGTTGTATATTTAATCAACTGATCACAAAAGCTTTTTGACTCAGCGTGGATGAAGGTACTGGCTGGGTTGTGTGTTTATTTAATAAAAGTTAATTCAGTGCTTCAGTTCAATTCTTTTATTTTCTCGTACTGCTTAATGATGAACTTCCCAGACTTAAGTGAAGGTTTGTTCACAATGCGTTGTAATATTGTAAATTTTGTAAGAATTTATCAAAAATACACCACATCGTGAATACCCCTATTGACATATTAAATGCCATATCTCGAAAAAGGTGCGAGATTGTAAAATCCAAAATTTGTAATTTTTATGGAGTTTCAAACGGGGCTAGAAATATCGGGGTGCACTAAAGAAAGTGTCAAACTATATGAAAATATAACCTTAAAAATTCAAAAATTTAATATAAAGGCTATTTCGTAAACAAAGAGGCCTTCGCCAAAAATAACTTTTTCTATAACTTTCATAGTGGTATAGAATATTGGGTCGCACTAATGGAGACGTTCTTCTATATAAAAATATAACCTTAAAATTTATAAAAAAACGTGATATCTCAAAAACGAAGTAAAGGGTGATTTTTTTTGAGGTTATGATTTTCATGCATTAGTATTTGACAGATCACGTGGGATTTCAGACATGGTGTCAAAGAGAAAGATGCTCAGTATGCTTTGACATTTCATCATGAATAGACTTACTAACGAGCAACGCGTGCAAATCATTGAATTTTATTACCAAAATCAGTGTTCGGTTCGAAATGTGTTTCGCGCTTTACGTCCGATTTATGGTCTACATAATCGACCAAGTGAGCAAACAATTAATGCGATTGTGACCAAGTTTCACACTCAGTTTACTTTATTGGACATTAAACCAACCACACGAATGCGTACAGTGCATACAGAAGAGAATATTGCGTCTGTTTCTGAGAGTGTTGCTGAAGACCGTGAAATGTCGATTCGTCGCCGTTCGCAGCAATTGGGTTTGTGTTATTCGACCACATGGAAGGTTTTACGCAAAGATCTTGGTGTAAAACCGTATAAAATACAGCTCGTGCAAGAACTGAAGCCGAACGATCTGCCACAACGTCGAATTTTCAGTGAATGGGCCCTAGAAAAGTTGGCAGAAAATCCGCTTTTTTATCGACAAATTTTGTTCAGCGATGAGGCTCATTTCTGGTTGAATGGCTACGTAAATAAGCAAAATTGCCGCATTTGGAGTGAAGAGCAACCAGAAGCCGTTCAAGAACTGGCCATGCATCCCGAAAAATGCACTGTTTGGTGTGGTTTGTACGCTGGTGGAATCATTGGACCGTATTGTTTCAAAGATGCTGTTGGACGCAACGTTACGGTGAATGGCGATCGCTATCGTTCGATGCTAACAAACTTTTTGTTGCCAAAAATGGAAGAACTGAACTTGGTTGACATGTGGTTTCAACAAAATGGCGCTACATGCCACACAGCTCGCGATTCTATGGCCATTTTGAGGGAAAACTTCGGAGAACAATTAATCTCAAGAAATGGACCGGTAAGTTGGCCACCAAGATCATGCGATTTGACGCCTTTAGACTATTTTTTGTGGGGCTACGTCAAGTCTAAAGTCTACAGAAATAAGCCAGCAACTATTCCAGCTTTGGAAGACAACATTTCCGAAGAAATTCGGGCTATTCCGGCCGAAATGCTCGAAAAAGTTGCCCAAAATTGGACTTTCCGAATGGACCACCTAAGACGCAGCCGCGGTCAACATTTAAATGAAATTATCTTCAAAAAGTAAATGTCATGGACCAGTCTAACGTTTCAAATAAAGAACCGATGAGATTTTGCAAATTTTATGCGTTTTTTTTAAAAAAAAAGTTATCAAGCTCTTAAAAAATCACCCTTTACGATTAAACAAAAATAACAACTTGTGTGGTGGGAAAAATAGTAAAAACAGTTTCTAGTTTAGTGTCGAAATATTAGTAAAAAAAACAAACTTTAGAACAACTATCACAACTATATGCTTTGGCTGACTAACGTAACGTTTATTATCTAATTTGCATAATTTTAAATATCATTATTATGTTACAACTAGTTATTATCTGTTGTGAATTCATTGAATATATCGAAAATTAATGTGGAAAGAAAAATAGAAAACAAAACAGATTTATCTTTAAATAAACGTGTGTTTCAGTAAATTTTATTAAAGTAAGGCATCAAGTTGATAACTGCAAGACTTTAAATAAAAAATTTTTATCCATATTTTTATTCAAAAGATAGTACTTATGGGATGTAGAGTTCATTCAACCGCTTCTGATAGGAAAATCATCAAAAACTTGAGAAAAAAAGGAAAAAATCAAAGCAAGAACTATCAGAATTTCAACGAAGTGGGTATTTCGTCTAATAATAAGTATAAGCGTTCTTTGTGGTACTGGAAGCCTCGAGTAGTCGAGTGGCTAGCGTGCTTGACTGCCAACCCAGAGGTTCTGGGTTTGAATCCGGTCAAACCATGGTCCTACGCTTTTACCTTTCTTTAATTCTTTCCTCATTTCTAATCTATTGAAATTAATAATTCATCAATATATACGACTTTGGAAGTTGTAGTTGATGGTAGAGATGTTTGTGGAATGAGATTGCTTAATGACTTGAATTGACTGAGGTAAAGGTATAACACTTGCCTCAGATTTAAATTCGCATGTTGATATAGCACTTCGCCACACATACAACATTCTACACTTGTTTCTCTTGATTTCCCTTTCTCTCCTACTTATCTATCTCCACATTTCCGAACCAAGGCAGACTTGACTGAATAGGTTTGACACCTGAAATCCTTGGTTCAAAGCTAAAAAAAATCAATATGAAATTTGGTTGGGAGAGAACTTTTCATTTAGTCGAATTGGAGTTTTTCTCGCAAGTAAAAATTTCCACAAAAAATGTGTTTGAATTCAAAAATTGTACTTTCCATGTACCAATTTTGGTCGAAATTTAACGGTTTTTCAAATTTTTAAATTATTTCTCAAAGTTTGTTAAATTTTCTTTCAAATGTGATAACAATCACTGTGAAGTTTTAAGCTTAAGTATTTTTAATGAATTTTCTTGATATTGTCGTTAGTAACTTAGCGCGTTTTTCAACCAAATGCCAAAAGAAAGAAAAAAAACTGTCTCAAATTGAATGTTCTAAATTGGAAAGCCAATATTTCCACCATATTTAAAAAGATTTTATTAATTTCTGTTTTGTATTTAAATCTTATTAATTAACAAAAACAAAAAATTAATACATATGTTGCCGTTTCTTTTTTGTATATATTTAAATTATAACTTTTAAAAAAAAAGCATCAAACGTTATATTTTCTCCACATAAGGGGTAAAATTATTTTTGAAGTTAAAAAAAAAACTCAAATTTGAATTTTTTATTTTGTTTCAAAGGCTATAGCGCATTTTAGTTGAATTTATTTTGTCTTGACACTAAATTAATAAACTATCCGTGCCATCAAAAAATCTAGGCCCCCTATGATTTTTTTGGCAAAATTAAATTTTTTTAAAAAATCGTTTTTCTATTTATTAAAAGATTAAAAATATTCAAAAATAATTTCTTTGAAAGAAATAGCTTTATATTTCCAATCAATTAAAAGATATAGCCTCGAACTTATTTTTATAATCTCGCATATCTATATATAACAGTTAAGAACCATTTTCTCACGTGTTTCTCAACCGATTTTGATAATTATTTTTCTTCACTAAATGAATCAGAGTGCGGAGAAGGGGTGCATTTTTTTGCCAAACTTTTATAAAGAAAATTTGTTTTTCACATTAGTTTTGCATCGAATCAACAGAGAATGTTTGTGAAAAGGTTACAAAAGATTAAAAAGGTAATTATAAATAAGCAACGAGGCGACACTAGTCTTATTTAATTTATGAAATACTTAAACCAGTATTCTAATCTAGGAGTACAAGTTTTGGGTGTTTTTTAAAAGGAAGTTTGTTGAGAAGTGTATTTTTATAGTTAAGGGCACTAAAGTGATGAGTGTAAAATTTGAAACGTTCGAAAACGTCGATTTTTTTCAAATGTCAATACATTTCAGTACAAAACACTAATTTCAACTATGTAATGAGCAACATTCATGGTTTATGTATTTTCAACAAATTTACACAAAGTAGATATTAATTTTTATATTTAAAGTAGATATATAAAAATTTTGTGGTGACCGTGGCATGCAGATTAAGTGTGTGGCTTAGCATGCTCGGAGCCCGGGTTCGATCCCCAGCCGCGGCGAAAAATTTGTTTCAATAATACATTTTTCTGATCGGTCAGCACCTCTCTGCAGACAATGGCGAACCTCAGAGAGTAAACAATGCCATGTAAAGCTTCTTGAGAACATGAACTTTAGCCATTCGGAGTCGGCATAAAACATGTAGGTCCAGTTCTCGGTCAATTGTGTGCAAACATTTAATAACACACACAATACAATTGAAGGGCTTATTGTAAAAACATGATAAGCCGCACTGCTTTAAAAGTTCATATTTTATGCTCATTACGTTCCTTGATGCATTATCAATATCCAATGAAAATATTGCGACCATTACCCGATCAATTTTTGCCGTATACGTAATATTTCTTGCAAGCATTTTAATGGTTTCATGCAAATATTAATTTTTTCAAAACTTCAAGGTCGATTATTTCAAAATATTTTTTATCATATATCATGTTTTTACAATAAGCCCTTCAATTGATCAAAATAAACTCGGTCAAAGTCCTTTCAAGGGCTGAAATGGCCAATTTGTTTTTTTTTTTTTTAAATATTATATTGAAGACTTGTAAATTGCAGTAAACCTTTTTTGTCAAAAGGATACTTAACACTTAAGTAACCTTAAAAGCCATCCATATAGAAGATTATATTAAAAAATAATATAAGTATTACTATGACATAATTCCGTAAAATGTGAGTGCGGAACGCTTGATTTTTTTGAAAAATTTCATAGCATATTTTTAGGCAATTTTTGTTTTGTGATTTATTGAAACTTCAAAAATTTATTATTTTTTATTTCATTTTGAAACTTTCAGTTTTTCAAAAAAATTTTTAAACTTATTTCGTCGTACCAACTATAGTTTCCGATTTCACTTTAAGGTACTTTATATATTTTTGAAACTAAAAATTGTTATTTGCACAGTTTAAAATCGAATATGCGACCATCGCTGATTTCAAATTCCGTCATTAAAACCGGGCCCGTCATTTTTGATAGCATATTTGTAGATAGCATATTTTTTGTTTTGTGATTTATTGAAACTTCAAAACAAATTATTTTTTTTTATTTTTAAATTTTTAGATTTTCGAAAAATGTTTAAACTTATTTCATCGCACCTACTATGGTTTTCGTTCTTACTATAAGGTTTTGTATATGGGCATTTCCATGGTGTCGAACGTGACTGTTGTACACATTTCAAGTGAAAAAAATGTCATAATAAAACAAATTAAAAATAAAACAAAAAGCGAGCCTTATAGCTCTTACTTAGCCCTTTAATTCTTGGTATTGTCAATTGTTGAGTAATTTTTAGTTCTCAAGATATTAGCAAAAAACCAAGGTGGTCGCACGTGACCAAAAACAGAAGTGGTTTTCGTGGCAAAAACTTTAAACGCGGATTTCAGCGAAATGGGAATCAATGTTTTTATGTAATTTTTTTAAGTGTTGTGCATTGATGTTCCTTAAAAATGGCTAGCATTGTAGACATAAAGGATTTATATTTTCTTTTTTATTCAATAAAAGAGTTTGTCGCACGTGACATGTCGCACGTGACACTTTTCCGATCACCATAGTTGTTTTTTTTTCTGCTCTATAATGAAATACAAATAAAGAAACTATGCATAAGTCAACAAAAATATTTATTCAAACATAATAATAAAAAACTTGAAAAAATTTTATGAGTATGGTTTTGTGTAAGTATAATAAACATCTATATTTGTTTTTTTCATCGTTGTTTGTGCTCATCTACGTTTAAAATAAAAATTTGTTAAGTGCGTATTTACATTAATAATTGATCTATGTAAGCAAAAAAAAAAATTAATTTTGAATTTCTCATTTACCATGTCGCTCGTGCCCAACTTTATACAAGTTAAAACAACACAAATTTTTTATTTTTTTAACGGTTCACTTTTTTTAAAGTCGCATGAATAAACTCTATTTGAGATAATTATTTTGTTAGCTTACTGCATGTTCTTCCGACGCACTGAGTAAAAATGTTCTTTTTGCATATCGAACGTGACAATGAACTAAACAAAAAAGCAAATCAAAAATTTACCGTTGTCTTTCATTGTGTGGTTACTTATGATTTTGTTTTTTCGTTCTTTTTACTCCTAGAAAGATTAGAGCAAGCAAAAGTCAATGCATAATGTTTCTGTTTAATAGCTGTTATAAAAGTCAAGACATACCAAAGAAATATCAAAATAAGCAATATTTCACATTTGAGCTTTTTGTATCCGAATATTTTGCAATGAGATATGAATAAATGTAAAATGTATTTAAATTACTTAAATTAAAATGTTTCCTTATGTTAATAAGACATCAAACATAGTTATCAAGAACTTTTAATTTTTTCGTCTCGGTTGACTTTTTGGTGGAAATGCCCATATATATTTTAAACTAAAAATTGTTGTTTGCACAATTTAAAATCGAATGTGTTTTTAATTAAAGAAATCTTTGATTTCTAATTCAGTTTAATGAAAATCAATATTTCATGTTTTTCCTTTATTACACCCAGGCCCGTCATTTTTGACGGGAAAGAACTAGTAATCTTATAAAAATATAAATTTTCAGATATAATAATAAATTAAAAAAAAATACTTTATATTTTTGAGGGGTTTTTGCTTTGCCCTCGGTTAAAATCTAAAATGAAATTTTTAGAATTTATTTTAAACAAAATTCTGCAATAAAAATTTTAAATAGTCTGAACAAATGGCGACTACTCTAACCTATTAATACTGCAACACAGATAAACATGCAAAATAGTACGAATAAGCAGCTTCGGTAGTCGAGTGCATAGCTGTTAACTTTCGATTACGATTAGTAATCAATTAGATTATTTTTCAAAAATAATTATAATCATTTTTAAAAGTAATTGATTATGAATACAAATAATCAAATTATAATCACGATTACTTGAAATTACAAAAATTGTCAAAAATAATCCAAAGTAATCAACAAAAATAATACGATTATTTTAAAATATTACTTTTTATTATATTAAGATTTTGAGCCCAAGTAGCAAAAATTCTTGAAATAATCAAAAGTAATATTAAATATAATGAAAGTCAGAAAAGCAATGATAAAATTTAGGTGCGAAAATACAAATTTAATGTGAAAAGTCAAACAAAAATCTGATAAATTGCATCACCCTCATATTAAATGCATAATTTTATACTTAAAAAACATTAAAAACCTTGAATGGAACGCATATTATTGTATTTCATTATCAAACGTTGCCCTTATATAAATACAACGCCACTGGAATACGTCTTTGACAATGGCGCGTTTTTTTTATGTTCATTTTTCTCTCTCTCTCACTCTCTCTCCCTCGCGTTATTCCACTTGAACTTTCGGTACAACAAAGTTGCAGGTAAACAAATGATTGCATTCAATAGTGAAATTAAGTAAAATAGTACTAAATACAGAAGGCGACAAAAACGTTTTGTATTAATTTCATTGACAATTTAAAAACAAAAACAAAAACAAACAATTCATTTGTTGCTTTTTTGTTTATTGTTTTTTTTTTTTTTTAGTTATTTTGTTAACTTTGTAAATACTTAAAAGAAATATAATTGCAAATGAAGTCAATTAAATTTTGCTTATCGCTTACCAACAAAAACAACAACAGTCATCATATTATAAGTGATGCATTGCGTACAATTAAGTAATATTTGAATAATGACACATTCCGGCCCATTCACAATAGATATAAAACAATAAAAGAGAACAAAGCCAAACAACTAAAGAGTACCAACAACAATCGATATAAGCAAACAGATAATGATATATAGCATTATCACTTTGTGTATATATCTTATATATATAATCATAAAGTAAGCAAGTGGCTTTTATGACCGCTGATAAAAGTGACACATGAAAAATTATGTATTTAAATAAATATTAAAGAAGTTGACACACTAACCACTAACAAAAAACCAGTAAATTAAAATTAAGTTCATAAAAAAAAATTAAGTTCATTACGTGTTATCGGTATTAAAAAATTTAACTAAGTTGCTTTTAATGTGAATCAGCAGAATATAACAACAGAGGTAGAAGAAAAAAATAACTAGTTAGCTAAGATTATTAACATTAATTTGACAGTTTTGACATTCAAACCTGTCAGTATTAATAAGAGCCAAATAAAAAAATATTTTTTTTAAGAATCCCAAAACACACGCAAGAAACTACTCTTGTTATGTAAATATAAGCTAAACCCGATATTCATAAACTTTATTAATGAAGTGCATAATTTTTGTATATCTTTAGCACACATGGCACAAAATTATTGAAGCTACTGTTGAAAAAAAATTTATAGAAATTTTTATGATATATATTTCTATGATAAAAAACATAAAATTTTTTTTTTTAGTAATACTCAAATGAGTACTTAACTATACAAGAGTTTTTGGAAGTGCATTTTGTACACTGAACAAAAATGATTCTTGCATCATACATCAAATTTTTATTTGATTTAAGCAAATTAAATTTTTATTTAATGCATGTTAATTTTTATTTCATGCATTCAAATGGCATAATTTTTCAACTTCAACTTTTGACTTGTGACAGTGTATTGCATGAAATGACTTTGAAATGTCATGAAATGAGCTTAAAATAAATGTTACCAATTTTTTTCAATTCAGCAGTTCTGGGTTAATTATTTTGGTAAAAATAATGAAAGCCATTTTATGCAACTCAGTCTAAATTCTTATCTCTTTCTTTTTATTTAGCATGTGCCAAATTTTTTTATTTTATTTTATTCAACTCTTATCTATGGATTTTTTTTATTTTCTCTTTTTAATTATTTTTTTATGTTTTTTTATTTTTTGTGTTTTTTTTTTTAAATAATCACTTTTTTGTATTATGTAATCTTGTTAACTTGTGTGTGGTCATTGCTTTAATTTTTATTTCTCGTATTTAAAATTGATTTTATTTTTTTTCTCTCTCTCTCTCTCTGTCTCTATCTTTCTCTTGCCTTAATCTTCACACCTTCACACCTTCGTGCAACGAATATCTATTTGTCTTAAATTAACGTATTTAAACTAAGCACTGAGATCATCTTTGCTGCTTGGTTTTATAAAAAGGTTGCCAACAAGTTAGTTAATTGGACAAAATCGTTTAATTTAGTTGCCGCTAATTTTGTGCGTATTAATTAATGAATTAATACAGAGAAACGTTATGACTTTTTAAACGATCATAATATATTATTTACAAATTAGTTATTTGAACAAATTAACTAGTAACATTTTTATTTTTAATTTATTAGTAGTTTAGAGAAAGACTGTTTTTGCAAAATTTTTAGACAAACTAGACATGTTGTGTGTATATTTTTTTTAATTTAAGTAATAACTGACCTCCAAATCATTTGAAAGAAGTTAACATTTTGAATCCGTTAATATATGTATGCAGTTGAAATCTGTATGTCAGTTACCGAACAAACAAATTGTATATTCAACAATGATGCGTTACATAAGAAGACAACTTGTTTAATTTATTAATTTATTTAAGTTCGTTAACCCTCAACATGACTTTATACTTAATATTTAAATTGCAAAAATTTTCAATAAAATATTTTTTTGTACTACAGAATGACTTTTATTATAAAGGGTGATTTTTTAAGAGCTTGATAACTTTTTTTTTAAAAAAAACGCATAAAATTTGCAAAATCTCATCGGTTCTTTATTTGAAACGTTAGATTGGTCCATGACATTTACTTTTTGAAGATAGTTTTATTTAAATGTTGACCGCGGCTGCGTCTTAGGTGGTCCATTCGGAAAGTCCAATTTTGGGCAACTTTTTCGAGCATTTCGGCCGGAATAGCCCGAATTTCTTCGGAAATGTTGTTTTCCAAAGCTGGAATAGTTGCTGGCTTATTTCTGTAGACTTTAGACTTGACGTAGCCCCATCTGACAACAACAACACGATTCACAACATTTGACAACATTTCCGAAGAAATTCGGGCTATTCCGGCCGAAATGCTCGAAAAAGTTGCCCAAAATTGAACTTTCCGAATGGACCACCTAAGACGCAGCCGCGGTCAACATTTAAATGAAATTATCTTTAAAAAGTAAATGTCATGGACCAATCTAACGTTTCAAATAAAGAACCGATGAGATTTTGCAAATTTTATGCGTTTTTTTTTAAAAAAAAGTTATCAAGCTCTTAAAAAATCACCCTTTACCAGAAAATGCCCTACATTTTAATACAAAATTGAAGTATGTATTTTCAAAAAAAATTGCATTAGAACAGTATTACTTTTATCAATTTTAATACTTATATTTAACTTATTATATATTTTAAAAAAGTTTTAAGCACCTTAATTTGAACTTATTTAAAAATATAGCATCAATAAATATATATTTTTTTTTTTAGCTTTTAGTAGCATGGGAAATATCAAGCATCCGTTATCGATAAGAAGTATAATGTTTTTGTTTTTAGTGCTTTAATTATTGAAAACTGAATTTAATTATTCTGCTTTAATTATTCATTAATATGATTTTTCCGATCGGTTAAACGTTACGGAAGATGATGGACTACAAGCACCTTTTTTTACAAAATGTATAGACAAATTTTTCTCGAAGACATCACTTTTTATATCAAATAAATTTTCTGTGCATACTTTTAGGTAGAAAATTCTTTTGAATAGTATGAGTTCAAAAGTTTGAACAGCACTAAAAGAAATGACAGTTTCAATCACAGTTTAAGTGATATAAGGTGCAGATCATGATCACAGCCTTATTTCAATTTAGTCTTAAGCTTATTACTATGCTCGATTGCGTAGTAATTTTACTGGCAACAGCCATTTATTTGTTGAGTGAAAATTTTGACACATATTTTGTTGCGAACAAACAGCTGATGATCAGCTTACAAATTTCGACAATATGTAAATAAACAGCCACAATTTATTAGAGAAAGAGCAGAAAATCATTTAAGTTCTTTAATTTTCATATATACGATTAAATAAATACAAAAGAAATCTTTATACAAGTATGCATGTCCTTTGTTGTGGAGCAGAACAAGTCATTAGTTTATGGCAGTCTGCAAGCTGCGAAGTTTTGCGACCGCCAACACCGCGGAAAGTTGCATCCGCGTTTACAATTTCAAACAACTGCAGTTTTTAATTGCAAAACTTTAGAAATAGTACAAAAATATTATATCAATTACAAACTTTGTTCTTTTGCTTGCACTTTTTTCTTAAATTAAATGAAAACTGTCACTTTTCACGGCAAAATAAATGTTCAGTTCAATTAAATTGCCGTGAAAATAATGTAGCTAGATGCATGTTGCGGAATATAGTACTAGATTTTCCGCAGCAAAACAAAGTACAGTTTTGATGAAAAAGTTGTAAAATATTCACGCTTGTTTCACAGCTGTCATTTTTTGTATGGAGATTTGAGTGGAATTTCGCGTGAAGCCGAACAAAGTACTATGCTTAAGACCTTATTTCATATGGCCTATATGTTTCTAAAATGTTAGAGCGAGATTCTATTAAAATATGTATATCTTCAATTTAAATTTATGGTTCAGTGAAATAACGCCCAATGAAATAACGCCCAAATAAAAAAATGAAATAACGCCCAAAAAATTTCAATACAAATTATTTCACTGAACCTAAATTGGTTCAGTGAAATAACGCCCAATGAAATAACGCCCAAATAAAAAAATTAAATAACGCCCAAAAAATTTCAATACAAATTTGGGCGTTATTTCATAATGAAATAACGCCCAAAATCAAAAATGAAATAATGCTTTTTTTTTATTTACATACTCTTTTCTGATTGTATGTAAGAAAGAGTTGTCTTTAATGGGACTTCTTCTAATGTGAGACTCGCAACTCGGCTTAACTTAAGTGACCAATAGAGAACAGGTCATAGTTGCTAACTGGGAGGTATCACGAGTCGTGTTCTGACCATTTTAAAATTCTCGCAAATCTAGACACAAAATATCTCTCACACAATACAGCTCGTAGCAATACATTCGAGTTAATAACGGAAAAAGTGAACAAAGCTTTAAAGAAGTACTTTCTCAAGCCTCAATGTTGCAAACCTACCCATGCAAGTTGGTGAACAGCGTTACCATAAAAAGAGACAAACGGGGGACAAACTATAGATCCATGTTGATTGTCTACACTAGAGACTAGAGAAAAAGAGAAATATATAAAAATATACGGCAAATCCAGAAAAAGTAAACCTAAACCTTAAAAAATAAAAGTGCTTTAAGTTCAATAAAAATACATGGAAAGTTAAGGATATTGTTTGTGTTTTCCTGCGGTAAAAGCATTTGAAAAAAAACATGTTGTATCCTTAAATTTTAACTGATTTTATTGAATGTATTTTTAATCTGTAGCATGTTCAAACAATTGTTAGTTTTTTATTTTTTGTTATTTGGTATTTTGCTATTTAAATAGCAAAGCACCGTTATATAATATTCACAATTGAAACATTTTCTATTGAAAAGTGAATATTAAAATTTTCAAAAAAAAACTTATTTTCTATCGAAAAATAAAATTTAAAAAAGTGATTCAAGATTGAAACGTGAGTGACAAATTTTATTGATAAGTTGGATTATCTTGGAAAATAATTGGCTGGCATAATTTTTGTCTCGTATTTACTTTTAATATAAGATAAGTTAATTTTGCATTTTTTTAAATTAAGCAGACGCAATTATTTTTCATTAAGAAAGCATTTGAAGAAGTGAAACGTGAGTGACATTTAATTTTTTTGTTTGTTTATTTTTGTATTAGAAATGAAAGAAGATGACGAAAACATAAAGATAAAATGAAAGCCGACCCTAAAAGAACGTATGAAAAAAAAGATAGTGAAAAATTAAGAAAAAAAATTTAGCAAAGATTAAAAAGATCTAATTAAATCATTATTTTAAGTCATTGGCCTCGACGGAATTGCTAATAGGCCAGTCATATAGTCAAATTTGGCGCGGTCTTTGGCTTTTAATGAGCGTAAGGATCAACGAATTAGGCTTAGTGATATAGATACAGAAGCGGAATAAATTTTGTTAAAATGATATATTTCTGAAATAGTTTTTGTGTTGTTTTTATATTATGAATTATTTTTTTAACTTTATTATGCTTTACATAATTCCATTTTTTCCATTCCATTCCATTTCCATAATTTTTTTTTTCTTTTTTATATAAAAATGTCCTTAATATTAAGAAAAATTTTTTTTATAAAATATGATTAATAAAGTTCAACAGATTAACCACGATGCAAAAAAAGGACAGTTAAAATTGATTTGAAACGTGAGTGACATCGACGTGAAACGTGAGTGACAAAATCAGTATATGAAAAATTTTTTCCTGCGGTTAAAATTTCTACTCAATTTCGTTACGGAAAATTACTTTATTCCTTATAGTTACTCAAACAATTCGCAGATTTTAAGCAATTTGTTAGAAGAACTCGAAAAATGAAAATCGTACGAAAATGTGAGTGACACACCATTTAAAGAAAGTTTTTTCGAAAAATTTAAATATATATAAAACTTTTTGCATGAACTTATAATAGTGAGTCTAAGACTTATTGTACCCATATAATTTTATATTAAAAGCTTTTATATTTGGTGGAGAAAAATGTATGTTTACTGCTAACGAAACGTGAGTGACACTGGATTTGCCGTATATTGTTTTTACAGAAGAAGACTTTTTTTATTTTTGAGAAAAGATTTCTTTTTAATGAATAAAATACTTCGCATAGTGAATTTTTTTATCACAATGTAGTTAAAATTTTTCATTTAGTTATTTTTTTCTGAGTGTAAAATGCTTTTCAAAGAGCCGTCGGTCTCGGGAAGGTATTAAGACGCCTGACAGATCATGGACAGTACCCACAAAGAAGAAACGCTACTGCTACTCACGGAAACTCATTAAGCTCAAGACGGAGCTATTAGTAAACTGGAAATTTAGGTTGGGAAAATAAAAAATATTTACTTTTTTTACAGTGTACTTCACGTAAGCAAGAATGTTTTTTAAGAGCTGGTCGAAAAAAATTTTATGGAAACCCCCACAAAAAGTATGCAGTTAAGAAGTTTTTAATTTCTTTTTTTTAATTTTTTTTTAGAAAACAGGGTGTTCCAAATTATTTTTCTTACATTTTTTTTTCTTTTTAAATAAAAAATACTATAACTAATTAATGCCATATGAAAGAACATTAAATTAAATGCATTTTAGACCTTTCAATCATTGCACAATGATCATTATTAAGAATTATTATAATTTAACAAAGAGCAGAATTTATATTTAAATGATATTGCTCATGGAGAAAGGTTCCAACTTCTAAGAAAGAAATACAGTTTTTGAGAAAAAACCCGCTCTTTGATCGATATGAAATTTTCTGCTTGTTCAACAAATTTTTTTTCACATAAAAATGCAAATCAAAAGTGTTTTTAAAAATTAAATTCGAAAACTTCCAAAAAAGGGGCCATTATACCATTTGATCTTAAAAATATATTTGTAATTAAGAAAATAAGCTAACACCGCAGGAAATCCGTTGTTAAACAAACATGTAGAACATTTAATTGGGCTTAATTGAAAGGCGTGATTATAAAAATCGAATAAGTAGTATACAATATATATTTGAACATAGGCGACTATATATGAAAAAAAGCGAGAAAAAAAACATTTTTTACGATTTTCGTCTTAAGAGATACCAAATCTGTAAGAAAATATACTGAGATACAGTGTACAAAAACAGTGGTTTAAAGTGTAACTAGTGTAAAAGCCCGTCCTACGACGGGAAGGAACCATTTAGAGTACAAAATGCGACAAAAAATTTATTGGATTTATATACAAAGGTTTTTATTTGAAAACATGTTTATTAAATTATTTTTATAAAACTTCCTTATATACAACATTTCTAGTAAAAAATTCTTAAAATTTTAACCAATTAATCTTGTCCCTTGCCATCTATAATGCTTAGTTTTACATCATCAGCCCGCTAAAACTGCCCATGACTAAATACCAGTTCTTTTAGAAAAACTCCTACTCTTTGCAATATTTAACCTTGCAATTTATTTATGGTAATTGAAAATGTCAGTTTAACTGGAAATTGTCGCCTCCGGAGAGTGAAAGGCAAATCTGTGTTTGTCGGGACCAAATCAATTGTAGGTATGAAAACTATTTAATGTTCACCAGTACACCTGTCAATACCTGTGCGATGATTAATTAAGTTTTTAGGTTTTTCAAAACTAAACACCTTCCATTACAGATATCTCTTTTGGTATTGAAATTTCGAAGAAGTATTATAATACTTCCAATTTTGAGGTTTAACTTATGCAGTGGCATTCCTGAAGGATAAAATTCATTCAAAAACTCGGCAGGGTAATTTTGTTTATCGTTATCATCACTGTCTTCAATTTAATCCGTGCTCAGATCTCTCACTGTGTCAGCAACTAAAATATTTAGAACTTGCTCGTTGACTTCGTTCACATCGAAATTTTTTGGGCACAGAATAGCAATTTTGAAATAACGGTTGATGTTATTCGGACTCAAAGTATCGCCAGAAATCTATTTAACCCTTTCAATGGATTTGTCCATTATATTGGACACTTAAGAAAAAAATTTTTTTTTTATTTTCCAACGTCTTTTCTAAAATAAAATAGGTTGGTACTATGAAATGAAGTTGTGCTAACATGACAAAAATAATTTTAACTTAGATTTTCGATTTTATGCCCAACAGAAGTCTTCAATTTTTTTATATCGCGTGTTAATAAATTTTGCAAAAAAGAAGTGATTATTGTGATTGGTGCGCAAAGTATAATATCTTTTTATAATAATAATTGCATAAATAACGCATTTGCATTTGTTTCCTGTTGTTTTAGTTGAACTAAAATATTTTAATACAACGTTATCATGGTTTTGTCCATTATATTAGACAGCCTGCCAAAAGCAAAGCAGCTCATGTAAAAATCAGAGGGATGGTTTTTGATCTTTTTATTGCTTAAATGATGGGAATATAAGCTCAAAACAATTGTCCACAATTATTCTAGGCAAGCCATTTAAAGAGTTAATAAGCGAACCTTTACAAACACAATGATCGGGAATTTCTATGATATCTTCATCTCCATTTCCTAATTTGAGTAGCCAATTGCTAAAATTTGGATCAGAAGACCGAACATTGTGATTTAATTCTAGCAATTCCCATTGACACCACACTAAATGTAATAATTGCTGTTCAGTTTATGCAGACCGAATAGGTTCTGGTTCTGTTAATTAAGAACCACTGTAATAGCAAGACATGATGTTTGATGTATAGTAGTTGAGTAAAATGACGATAGTCTTCAAGTACAAATATTTCCAATACATAATTAAAGAATAGGTGCTGGTCCAGACTGAACAGGTTCTAAAAAGTATAGTATGTACAAAGATATCAAATGAATAATTTTACAACTGGTCCTGGTCCAGGCTGAACAGGTTTTAAAAAGTACAGTACGTACAAAGATTTCAAATAGATAATTTTACAACAGGTTCTGGTACAGGCTGAACAGGTTTTACGATATAGAGCAAAAGGTTTAGTAAGTACAAAAATTTCAAATCGATAATTTTACAACAGGTTCTGGTCCAGGCTGAACATGTTTTACGATATAGGGCACGGAGCAGGACTCTTGTCTTTTATATATTAAGAAGATAAGAACACAGGACGGTTAGAAGAACGGGCATTAAAGAAAAAGAATACGAATACCTAAACTCAACATTATGGTGGAGAGAGCTTGATAGTATTGGTATCGTCTTCTTGTTATAGAATTTGGTCACTGGTCAAAATTGATTATAAAATGGGTTTATTTTTTTTTACTATTCATTAGGCTAGGTCGAATTTTAAACCGATGTTGCGTGGGTGATTTTCGGTTCGGGCCTGAAAAGTTATTAAACACCAAAAAGGTGGAGGTACACTTTACCCCATCGCACCCTCAATTTTGTGAATTTTTTCTATAGGAATTTTTTTCAAATTTTTTTTTTAAAACGTTCACAGCTAGGGCAAAACTTACGCCAGATATGAAATTCTCACACCCGATTCATCCAAAAAAAAAACAACAGTTTCGATAGTATCGTAAGTGTAGACGTAGAATTCCGTTTAAGTTGTAACCTCTTCTACTTTGTCTCTTTGGTCCGATTGTTTTGTCATTTTGCACGTATTTTTATTGATCTTCCAAAAATTAAAAAATAAATGAATAACACTCAATTATGGACTACTTATCGATGCCAAAACAAAGAAAAAGTTAAATATTAAGTATGATTTAATGAGCAAGCAAAAAGAAACAAGCAAAATTTCAAATTTTTTCGATCATTTTATTAAGTTTGACAGGTTGAGTTCATTGACTTAGTTGAAAAGAAGGCAAAGCAAATGCACTTTCCATTGGTGCCAATTTCGTCTCTGCCCGATATATAGTTTGCGAGCTACAGTCAATTTAACTTCTTATTTCATATTAAAATTAAGACCCCGATTTTTAAAAAATCGTATGGTTACTATATTTCACGCTGAGCACATGTCCTTTTCTCTCGTCTCTGTCTGATATTTAGTTTGCTAGCTACACTTTCTGTTCGATGTATAGTTTGCAAACTACACTCGCTAGTGCTAGTGGGATGTGGAATCCAAATTAATTTGCATTAAAAAAAAAAATTAAAATTTTACGCCATCTATTGGGTAAAAGCATAAAAATAAATATGATCCAACTCGTTTTTTCATAAGACTTAAATCTAACCGGATCATAGACCCATTTCGTTAAATTTGACAGATTGAGTTCATTGACTGAGTTGAAAAGAGGTTCATGAACTCTGGTTTCAAAATAGTATACTAGAACAGTAGTGCGTACATAAACCCAATGCGAACTAATGCTTACAGTGCTGCCAAAGCGAACCAATCAGTTCGTGCAAAACAGCATACAAGCATAAACAACGAAAGAAAAACAAAAAAAGCAGCAGGCACATAAGCAGCTGATGATTGATTTTCTTATATAAAAACATGCATTTTTCTTCTTATATTTTACTATTTTGTGACTTTAATATAATAGTGACAAAAGCTAAAGTTAGATATTCATTTAGCGCAGGATATATCTGATATTTTAGTATATATATTATCTTTGAACGAAGAGTATTAAAGGCTGTAGGTATACCCTAAAGTATTCGCCAAAAACGTTGCCTAATGACCTTGAAAAAATCTGTTAAAACGACCTCATACAAACCGCGCTGTAAGACGTAATTCTACGTCAAAACGGTCTAACATGTATACGTTGTCATAGAAAAATTTACCGTAACAAATTCCTAAAGAAAAAATTTCACTAAATTCAAAGTATATGCTTATCGTTGGTGCGTATGTAATTGTAACCATCACGGCTGAACCACTGCAGTTATTCACCTTCATTTTTGTCCTAGGAACCCAGACAAGTCTAAAAGGTTCAAATGAGTCACACAATAACTGACCAAATCCTGAATAAAAATCACCTGGAAGTCTTATAAATAACATAATACTGTTTTGTTCTCATAAACTCAAAACAACTATTTAAAGTTCGCCTTATGCCCAAGCACTCGAATACTATTCACGTGAATAACACGACTACGACTTTCATGTGTAGTTCGTGACTACAATTCACGTGTAGGTGAGGATCATGTTTTCTTTGGATTCTTTTAAAAACACGTGAGCAGAAAAAATACGTATGCACGTGAAACTGGACGACTGATGCGCACAAACTAAAAATGTAATACTAATCATGTAATCATATGACATGAGGAAATAATAATTGAAATATAAACTAAAGCCTTTTGACTGGCTTAGATTTCGTTTAAAATTAAAAAAAATAATGTTAAAAATAAGAAATGATAAACGTGTATCTGAACTTCATAAATATAAACTGTGTTAAACATAAAATAATTCAATACACATCCTGTATACTTCAAACACGAGCACATCATGACGTATACGTAATGTTTACATTTTCAAATACATAATTTCAAATAAATCTATCACGTATACGCCATGATGTACTGCAAAACAGTTTCGGCTTGTTTACATTTGATATATGAAACATTGACAGCTTTAGGCATTTAATTTTATTTATGACATTTAAATGTGATTTTTTTATATTTTTTTTAAGCTTTAACTTGTTGTTGCCCTTCATAGACAACCTCAGAAGTCAAACTCAGTTTCATAATCAAACCACAAACAAACAAAACAAAAATGCAAGCTGTTTGAAGAGTAAAAATAAAATAAATATATACTAAACTAGACCACAAACAGCCACACATTGGCAATGACACGCACAGATACAAAGACGCACACACGCAAACACACACTAAACACACATATAAAACCACAATATTTCTGACTTACCATTTTAGTTGTTTTTGCTGTATTTTTTTTCTTGAATTTATTGTTGTTGTTGTTGTTGTTGTTGATTTGACTGATTTGTTGTTATGGTTTTCAAAAGAAATTTTATCTCTTGTTGCTCTTAAAATTTTTTTTTTTTATTTATTTTCAAGCCAGAAATGCGCTTTCAACTTTCAATTGCTTTCAATTTCAATACAAATCAATTGTTGTTGTTGTTCTCTTGTGCTGCTTGAATTTCTTTTTGTTATTTTTATAAAATTCTTCACTCGAACCACCTGTTTTTCAATACTGCTGCACTTAGAATAGAATGACAAAAACAAAATAAAATCGAAGTTGATTGTTTTTGGTTGCAATTGTTGCTGTTGCTCTTGTTGTTGTTGTTGTTGTTTATGCTCGATTTGTTGGGCAAAATTAATGAAGATAATAAAAATTTGTATTTTTTACGCTTGTGTGTAAAAAGAATTTAAACTAAATTTTTATATATATATTTATTTTATATAATAATAATATTTTTGTGCGATTTTCACAGAATAATTCTGAAACAATTGAAGCAATTCTCAAAGCTTTGAATACAAAAATATTTTCAACGACAGGAGATGAGAACAAAAAACGACACGATGCCAGAAATAGTCGCATGCGAAGCAAAGTGCCTGATACAATAATAGGTGAGTACAAATGATTGTTAACATGTATGTGTGTATAAGTGTGTGTGTTTGTATGTGTATGAGTATAAGTGTGCGTGTTAAATGTTTGATGTATGTTTAAACAACAATTGAGCGAATTTTTATATGAAAGCTTTACTGCCGTCAGAGACAGGACGAGTGATTTTTTTTTTTTTTGGTTTGTGTGAATTTCTTAATTTTTGCTTTATCAATATTCAAGTTTTGCGCATAAAGTTCATGCAAAAGCTTCTACGTTGGCCAAGACATGTGTAGAAACAAAAGCTTTTGCACATTTATAATTAACTAACCTTTGTTTACAATCAAATTATAAACAAATTTATATGCAACAAATTTAATTTGTTTAACTTTTCAAAACGAAACATGAAAGCTAAAAACAACAAAAAAAAAACAAAATTAAAAGTGAATTTAAAACCTGTCTGCTTTAACAAGTTTTAAATAAACAGCTAATAAAATGTTTTGATTATAGCTTATTTGTTTGGCTGATTATGAAATTTTTATGCTGCATTTAAATGAATGAATTCTTTTTTTTTAATTAACTGCTGCTTTTAATTTATATACAAATTAATCAAAACAAAAAATTTAATTATACGAATTATTGCTAATAAACTCAGTCGACCGAAAGCTAAGCGTAGAAAATTTTTAACCGTTAAAAGTAAAGTTAAAGCTTTCATGCTTGAAATATGGCTTTTATTAGCAAGTAAAAGTTTCACTTGTTAAGCAAATAAAGCTGTACAAATGTCAAATGTAGTGACAGTGGCAAAGCAGAAAAACATGCACACTTTTGTTTTCATTCTTAAGTTAAAAGCTCGTTATATTTATTAAATCAATTATATGGTGGTGCAAATTAACAGCCGGCATTAACGAGTCATGTACATGAATATTTTTTTTTTTTTTTTTTTAATTCTTTAAATAAAACTTTGCTTCAACCTTCTTCTTTGCACAACACTATTCGGCATAAACTGCAATCAGTTTCACCAAGTAAGAAAAAAAAGCCCCGTAGTGAAAAAAGATAAGATTTTAATCGAACAAACAAAATGCCACAAAACTTTATAATCTAAAAAAAAAATCATTAGCAAAGCAAAATATTTTTAGATTTATCAAAAAAAAAAACCAAAAAAAGAGCAAATTGATTCATCAAGGAAATTTAAGCTTAATTAATGTGCTTTACACATGAAAACACTAAATTTAAAGAATATTTGGAATTTCTTATAGCTGATTTTATCAGACGGATACCTACTAACGTCATAAATCGATATATAATACTCGAATAAGACAATAAAACAGTAACCGGAAATACGTCTTAGAGCACTATAGTAAAGGATATCTTTACTTAGATAACACAGTGTGACAAAATGGAATGATGTTGAAATACCTGGAAGTTAATGTTATTTTTCTGACATATCTTTCATCAGTCAAAGAATTTTCTATACTTGAAATTTGCCGAACACCCCCCAAAATCTAGACTTATGGTTATGGTCAAATACGAGTCAGAAACGAACTACCTTTGCCCACTTTTTGACCTATAATGTACCTGTTTTCCAACCAATTTCAAAAATTTATCCGGGTCCTAAAAGACCAAACTTGAGCTTTTTCAACGACATTGATCTAACTTTTTTAAATTTTTTCGACTTTTTTCAACTTTGACGATTAAATAACAATTAAAACGTAGTTTATTTTTTAGAAATTGGTTTGTAATTGACAAAGTAATTCAACTTTTTATGAAAAGAGTTGAAAAATACATTTTTGGCATGACTTTCAGTGCATTATCCTATACAAAATTGCCACAAAAATAAAACGAGTGCTTCTATGATAATGCAAAAATTGCAAAAATGGTTGAAATCGGTCAGTTCCAAAAGATACCATTCTTAGAGCCATGTATATTAATTTTGTACATTATTTTGTAGGGGAGATGTATACAAAAGTTGACCGATCTTAACAAAATTTTGACAGAACGCTTGGCAATGAGAGATAAAGATGTGCACTGAAAATGGTTGAAATTGATAAGACCTTACGGGTACCTACCTTGGACCTATATTCAATTTTTACTTAATTTTGTATGGGAGGTACATACAAAATTATGCCAATCCTAACGAAACTCAGTAAGAATGCTAAAAAAATAGAGTAATAGATGTGTACTGACAATGATAGAAATCGGTAAGACCTTAAGGGCACCGCTCTCGAACCTATGTATATCTTAATATATAAAAGACAAACGTCCTGCTCCGTGCTCTATATCGCTAAGACTGCTATAGTTTTTATTGTTGATCTAGCCTGAACCAGAACCTGTTTCGCTATTACAGTGCTTTTTATATGAAAAAATTGTAAGCCTAAAAATATGCACACAAAATTTATTTGATATTTATCAGCAAGGACACATTGACGACGATTGGAACAAAACAACATTTGAGTTTAATGAAAAATGTCATATTTTCTGCTACTTAATTATTTTGGATATGACCCGTCGTATGACTGGCTTCTATACTAGTTAATATATAAAAACAAGCGTCTTGCTCCGTGATCTATATCGCTCAAACTGTTCATAGCTGTTATTACTATACTTTTTAAAATCTGTTCAGCTTAGACCAGAACCTGTTCTAAAATTATGCATTGAAAGTCTTTGTACATAAAGACTAGTGTCATTTTCCTCAACTACAATACATCAAACATTATGTCTTGCTATTACAGTGCTTCTTAAGGCCTATCCAATAACTGAAGCAGAACCTGTTCAGCCTGAAGAATATATAAGCTTAGATTAGCCTGAAAGTATGCACACAAAATTTATTTGATAGCTATGACAACATTTGAGATGAATGTAAAAATGTAATATCGTTTATTACTTAATTTTTTTTGAATGCGACCCTTCGCAGGACGGACTCTTTTTCTAGTTATAATAATAAGTTTTAGTGGCAATCTTAAAATCTATTCTCATAAGCAGTTTAGTAACTTTTTCAATAACAGAACGCTGTTAAAATTATTTAGTTTATGGCAAAATTTTCGAAAAAAAATTCGAAAAAATGGAAAAAAAAGTTGTATTTGCAGAGTAAAAACACACAGATTTCTCAAGTTGTGCCAAACAATATATAATGGCTAAATCGCAATACTGCGTTAGGTCGGTCGTGCGTTGACAGCTCGAGTAGAGATCAACGTGTTCTTATGGTGCAAATCTAAATACGACCTCAAGCGTTGGTCGTACTTTATATCGTAAAACAAGAAGAAGAGATAAAATACGACCAAAGTACGATCTAACGAGATAAGTAGAAAAATGTTCTACTCGGTCGTGCGTTTGACATTTCTTCATATAGCAGAGTTGCATTTTTGTTGAAAGCGCTTAAAATGTGGGTGTTTTATGGTTTCACTGGCAAAGATAGATTTTCGTGGGATTTATTTTATTATCGCTGGAATTTATGTTTTATATAATTTTTTTTTTAATAACTCATGCTATTTAAGTAATCAAATGAAAATTTTAATAAAGTAAATCTTTTTGTATTATTTTTCTTCAAATTATCTTTGTATAAATATGCGTTGGCGAAACAGGTAAGAACAACTTTTGTGGACATTTTTGTGTAGCTGCTTTTATTGGCATCGCCAAAATAACAGACGCACGATCTGTCAGCGCAACATTGAGTTTTGTTAATTTATAGGTCGTGCGTTCTGACAGCTCATCTCGTAAAGTTTATGCAACGTCGATATAAAGTACGATCGGCGCACGACCGACCTAACGCAATATTGCGATTTCAGCATAAATCGTTGAAAAAGTTCAAATTTCGTCTTTCGGGTAAATTCGGTTAAGTTTTTAAAATTCGTTGGAAATCAGGTCAATATAGATCAAGAAGTGGGCAAAGTTAGTCAACATCGATTTTTTGACCATAAGTCCAGATTGTAAGAGTGTCCGGTAAATTTCTAGTATAGAACATTCTTTAATTCGACAAGACCGACCAGAGAAAAAGTATTATCTGCCAGGTATTTTGAACTGTTGAACTGTGAAATCAAACTTGAAACATACATTAAGACATAGATTCCTTACAACGATTTTTGCCAGATAAGAGAATGACGCGTTGAGTCAATCAAAAGTATGCATCAGATAAAGAAATCAATAAAATAAAAATATTGAACTCCAAAAATGAGCCGAAGTAAAACTTGAACACGCTAAAAAATTATAAAAAAAAAATTTTTTAAATTTTAAAATCTTAAAAACTTTATCCTTTTTAAATATGTATCACTATATCACTATAGATTATCCATATTACTAAAAAGTTTTGCGCTAACAATATAAATTTTTCAGAGTCATTCATAAATTTTAATTGATCAATAATTTTTTGAATTGCAACCACTTAAAAGTTGACGTTGCAGTCTATTTTTTTTTTTAAAAGCTGATCCCATATATCTTATATTTTGATCTCAGAAAACATTATATAGAGTTTTCAGACAAATTTCGACCGAATTCATATATTGCGTTCATCATATTGGATTCATCATTTTGAATTTTTTAAATCTGATTTCAAATTAATGAACAACAACCCAAAACAATATGTAAATATATTGATTTATGTCCAAAATCATTTCAATTTAAAAATTTTATTTGACATATTGGAACCGTCATTTTGAATTTATAAAATTTGATTCTAAATTCGTCATCAACGATCCTCACAACTTATACATACGTGGTCTTAAGTTCAAATTCGATAATATTTCAAAATTTCGTTCACCTTTTAATTTTTAAAAATGTAAGCCCCGACTCTTAATCAGTTATTCCAAAAAACTATATGTACATAGTTTGCAGACCAAATTCGATCAAATTTAAAAATATGGTCCGCCATATTGAATCCACCATTTAGAAATTTGAAAATATGGTTTCATACTCTCAACGAGCAAACTTAAGGTTATAAAATAATTAATAAATTTGAAATAAACACCGAGTAGGTTTTTAAATATAGAGAAAATCTGGAAAACATTTAAATGTTCTGCTTGAAATACGTCAATTTGAATCAGCCATTTGTGTGATTTTCACTCGCTAGTGGTTCTATATTTTATAGAAATTATTTATGCCACCACCCTGGTTAATCTCCCCGGCAAAACTTAAAAATAGTATTTGAAATGGGCATGTCTGTGGGCGGATAAAACCCTTATTTTTATGCATTTCAATTTTGATGAAAATGTATGCATACCAAATTTCTATATCAAAAAGAAATTTTATTCTTCTACAATTTTCAAATTCATAACATTGTAAAAAGATTCTCAGAAAGTCTAAGTCATTTCAATAAAAATTATTGCATCGGGTTATCCAATACGAGGTACCTTTCTCAACTGGGTTGTTTTAAAAGTTTCTTGTTATTATCGGAACAAAACTATTTAAGAGTAATGTCCATTGTAATGGACATGCTGAAAAACCTAGTTGCTTTTTATTTATTTTTATTTACTTTATTGAGAATGTATTTATCATACATTTGAATTAAGCCTTTCTTAATTTTTTTCATTATTATTTTTTAAAAGAAAGGGTTAAACTTTATAGGCGTTCTTCTCTAAAAGTGCTGTTTGAAGCCAGTGGACAGCATTACTCGAAAACTATTACAAGGACCGCTACCAAAATTGTTCACTTATAGAGCAAATACCTTTGCTGCTTTTTATCATTAGATTTTTTTTAACAGAAAAAGTTTTAATTTTATAACCTAAAATAAATAGATATTTTAGTCAAAAATCGTTTTTTTACTACCATTTTCGTAAAAATCAATATTTTTCTTAACTTTTCGATTAAAATCTCAAAAAGTTTTAGAAAAAAAAAAATTATTATGTGCTTTGTATCAAGTGCTTTACTAAATTACGGATTCCTGGGTACATTCAATTTTTTTTTATAAAAAAAATTAAAATTTTTTTTTTCAACATTTGATTCTAATTCCAAAACAAAAATAATCTAAACTAAACTGTCGCTTTACAATAAAACTTTTAATGCAGGGTTTTTTTCGATCAAAAACTTTAAGGAGTCCTTTAAGTGTTTTCACTGTTATGGTTTGTATGGTACGTGGGTGTGTTCGTGGACAGATTAAGCCCATTTTATAAATTCATCTTGGTTTTGTTATGCAATACATAAGTAACAAATTTTATATCTGTTGATTAAACATAAGCTTATTTATGGAGTTTTGAATTTATGGGTCAAATGGGAGGTAGGAGTGTCTGTAGGCGTATTCCACAAATATTCAAAAAAAAAAAAAACAAATTGGCCATTTCAGCCCTTGAAAGGACTTTGACCAAGCATCTTAGGATCGATTGTGTTGTGTGTGTTATTAAATTTTGCACAATTGACCGAGAAGTGGACCTACATGTTTTATGCCGACTCCGAACGGCTCATGTTCTCAAGAAGCTTTACATGGCATTATTTTACTCTCTGAGGTTTGCCATTGTCTGCAGAGAGGTGGTAACCGATCAGAAAAATTTTTTATTGAAAAAATTTTTCGCCACGGCTGGGGATCGAACCCGGGCTCCGAACATGCTAAGCCACACACTTAACCTGCATGCCACGGTCACCACAAATATTCAGTAGTATTATTTACTACTTCTTATCCAAGTGTAAAATCAAAGTTTCAAGTCGATACTTCAACTTTATACTCTCACCTATTAAAAAGTGGGCATGGCAAGTAAATTTTTCATAGCGTAAAAAACAAATAAGCTTTTATGAAATCTTGCGCCAATATACGTATGTATGGGAAAGAGTTAAAGGGGTACAATAATATTTTCAGCTATTTCGAAACTTTTTATCACGGACATAATAAGCCCACGTTAAAATATGTAGAAACATGAATTCCTTAAAGGTCGATCAACCAGTACAAATCTTGAAATCATAGTATCAAATGTTCTTTTTATAATTAAAAATGACGTCAGATAGTTATAGTCTATAGAAGTTTAATAAAAGCCTTTGATGGTGTTGATTAGGAAATCATAAATTAAAAATCAGAAAAATTTGGTATTTCTGCTTTTTTGCTGAATGCGGTCATTTCCTATTTTTGTGACATCTCCCAATTTTAAGGTAGTCTGTCTTAAAAGGTTGTTGTCTCACCGGTTTTGGAGATCTTAAAATAATCCTGGATAGTAAGTTTCGCACTTATTTTCACTATGATCATATCATGTTCAGAGCAAACAAACTGCTTGGATTCATTAGAATACGTGAATTATGATTTGATTTTGCTTTCTTCTCTATTTTGAGAAGTTTAAGATTTGGAGTATTTTGAGAGAGAATCATTTCACCACCAGCAGAGTATTCACTTTTTCAAGCATTCGCTTTACATACATTTTAAAATTTTCGAAGTTATTTACTTGAACAAGTTTTTACTTTGATCCAACAAATTGAATTAAAGATTGGTAGGTAGTCGTTTTGATGAAAATAATTGATAAAAAACTTAAGAATTGCATTAATATACACTGCGCGCCAAGTAAAGTCATCAGCAAATGTATGTTCTTCTTCACAAGCTTCCTTTGAACACAAGGTACAGTTTCGACCATTCCGAATCCATTATTTGTTATCACTTTACCCATGGGTGTCGGTGCCCTCTATTTATGCCTTAGCCTTTTTACTTATGATTTACAAACTCCGAGCTGATTTTACTCCGAACCAACCTGTGCTTCCATGTATATAACAATGCTGTATTCACTAGCTGCTCTCAATCTTTGAAAATCTATATATCGGAGTCGCTGTTTCTGTAGATTTGGGCATTAACAAGAAAAGAGGGTGATTGTTTCCATTTCTTCCGGATCATAACAGTTTCAACACAAGTCTGGTGCTTAATGGCAATCCTTTAAGTCATCACACAAAAATGCAGTGACCTGTTAGGGTCCCTCCAGTATTCGGATTTGCCGTTTTGTCACGAGCAGAAGGCTTTTCATTCTGTTCTCACTTAGTTCTGGCCAGAGCTTTCTATATATTAGGTCATTTCTGGAAGCCCAGTTTGTGCTGGCACTACCTCTGGCTTTGAGGTCGATGCTTTTTTGACGACGCGTATTGGAATGTACAGGCCTGCAATGATTCTGTGTGTGTCTATCGTTACTCCACTTCTTGTCTGCTCATCTGCTTTGTCATCCTCATCGTCATTGTTGTGTCCGGGTACGCAGCAGAGAGTGACATTGTGAGTATAACAGACACTGCTACGAACTTATTTATGGTTTACCACCTTTCTCGCTTTGGTCGTTTTGCAATTCAGCGCTTTAAAACATCTATCTTTGTTGGGGTTAGATTTTTACTGGGAACAAACTGTGCGACTTTTTCAATTGCATACATCTTTGCCTGAAAAATACTGCAGTGAGCGAGAAGCTTATAAGATTCTTTGAACTGAAGCCTTTCAGTACACACCTGTTCCATTCTCCATTTTAGAGCCATCAGTGTAGAATTGGAGATTACCGTAGGATTTTATGGTCTTATCTTGCCATTCTTGTCTGCTGGGAATGGATGTGGTGTACTTTATACCGAATTTCACACAAGGTATGAAGTAGTCGGTTTTTTCTCTTGATTCCATAAACATTCATAATAGATGCATGTCCGAAAACTTTGTTTTTGGGGGCATGTGACTCACTTAGACGTATCGCGCTCTTGGTTGTTGAACGCATAAATATAAGTGTTGAATTCTTGAACTTTTATATGGGAAGGCCGTGGTGACCGTGATGACTGTGGTGAACAGTGGTGACCGTTGCATGCAGCTTAAGTGTGTAGCTTAGCATGCTCGGAGCCCGAGTTCGATCCCCAGTCACGGTGAAAAGTTTTTTCAATAAAAAATGTTTCTGGTCGGTCACATGTAAAGCTTCTTGAGAACATGAACTTTAGCATGCAGGTCCAGCTCTCGGTCAATTGTATGCAAACATTTAATAGCACACACAACACAATTGATCATAAGAAGCTCGGTCAAAGTCCTTTCAAGAGCTGAAATGGCCAATGTGTTTTTTTTTATGGGAAGAGATATAGCATCATTTCTAGACTCGGCGTAAATTTCTTGGCTTATGTTACTTCTACATATGTAAACTTTTCACTACTGTTAGAGAGTTAAGGTAGGTCCTATTGTGTACAATTGTCTACAACACCAGAGAGTCATAGGTGAGAATGGATCTATCGATCGCTGTCTTTAACTAGTACTTTTTGTACGGTTGCAACCCGATTTCTTATCGAAGGTTCTTTGCGCGAATAGTGTTTTTTTAGTTGTTTCTTATGTGTGGTTTTTCGAATGTCATTTCTCAATGCGTCCTTGAAATCCAAAAACGTTGCTTAAGTCTGTTCTGTGATTAAGTTCCTGCTATGACCGAAATCACATAGTGAAGTGTTGTCTCTTATGATATGATCTATGCACTACAGAGGTTAGTATGGTTCAGAGATTATCTTATGTAAAGATATAACTTTCTCCATCGGTTACATCAGGAACTGTACACACGATTTAGCTATAAATTAGCCAGTTTTCATTTTACCTCCATAGCATTCAAGCTCTGAATAACATCATATCGACGATATTGACGCAAAACATGTAGGTTATTCTCAAGGACGGCTTCACAATCACATTCAGCAAACGGAGCTAGGTTTCTTTTAGACAGGAGGTTATTTAATAATCCGTTAATTTGTGCCTTTTTCGTTAAAAAAACTCTCTTGTGCTTCTTTTTCCTGAATAAAGCACATTTCTGTGGTCATAATCCTAAGTCGACTTAGAAAGACTTGAGTTATTGATGCAACCCTGTTTCACGAGTATTGATCCATATACACACAAAATCTGAACTCTAACGGTAATTTATATGACAATTAAAAATTTTTAAGCACATTTTTTTGAAATATTGAGATGGGAGTGAGATTGATTGATGCTTATGACCACAATACAAATCAAATAAATTCATATTTAAAATGATTAGATTTCAAAAATTTTTCCCACTTAAGCAAAAACCACGCCTTCCTAATAAAACAAGAATTCCATAAACCTTTAGAACCATGACATGCCTGACTTTTATAGCATCAAAAACAACGGTTTAATAACTGCTACTCATTTTCATAGAGGAAATGATAATAGTTGCTACTACTTTGTTACTACAAGGAAGTAACGTTAAAGACTGAAGTTTGCCTAACTTTGAATAATAAATCAGTTTCTCATGGAAACTGTGCTAAAACTATGCTCCATAAGCAGTTGAAAACTGCTTAACAGCTGATACTCGAACCGAACCCTCTCACCAAAGCCGCTAAAAGGGCGTCTAAACTTAAAACAGCCAACTAGCTATTTATGCAAAGCATGTAAACATTCTGATGGCGAAGGAAGCAAGTTCACAATTTTATTTTTTTTTTGTTCTTTCTCTCTTTGTACAAGACCGGTTACATCAGCTGTTTGCAAATTTTAGTTGTTTTTGTTTTTTGTTGGTTTTGTCGATTGTATAATAAATTGAAGTTTCGTCATTCATGGAATACACAAATTGAACTGAGTACACAGTTAATTTGGACAATTTAATTGAATATTCAAACATAAAATAAATTCCTTATTGAATATTTTTCTTTCTATTATATTGCTTGTGAAATTTACACTAGCGCACAAAACAGGCTTTTTTAAAATAAATTAAATATTTAATCAAAAGCTTTTTTTCACACTTATTTATGCAGCGTTTCTTGTTGTTATGCCTGGTTTTATTTATTTTATCTTGATTTTTGTGTGTTTTTGTTTTCTTTCTATTTTATGCTCGGTTTTCTTAAACGACGTACAACAGTTGCTGACTCCACGAGTTCGATTTTAAACGCGTCCACTGCGTCGAAGGCGGTGAAACATACTAAAAAGCGCGCCGAGAGACAAAAGCACACGAACACCACGAGTCGCAGCAGCAGCAAGAATAACAATAACAACAACAACAGTAACAATAACAATAGCAACAACAATAACACAAGTAATGAAATATATCGCAATGTAATCGAGATTGATGGCGGCGACGCTGGTGATGCCGGCGACGACGCTAATGATAGCTATAGCGAAAGCAACAACGAAGAAGAGTGGGAGAGCTTAAACGATGGTGATGAAGAGTTGGATATGGAGAAAAAATTTGCTGTGCAAGTTCGAAGCCGAAATAAGCAAAGTAAGCAGCAACAGCAACAACAGCAACAAGCACAGCAACAACAACAGCAGCAACAACAGCGGCAGCAAGAGGAGGCCATTCAACAGCAACAAAAACAACAAACACCCAAAACAAAGCAACAGCAACGAGCACAGCTGTTTCTGCAACGAAAAAAGCTGCAGGAGCAACATTTGTTACAACAGCAGCAACAGCTGAAAGAGCTGCATGAGCTGCAGCAACAACTGAGGCAAAAGCAGTTGTATCAAAAACCTTTAACACATCGCAAACATTCAGCCAAGCGCCAAAGCCAACAACAAGTGAATCCACAACAACAACAGCAACAACAAGAGCTGCAACAGCAGCAACAACATAGCGCAAGGGGGCAACACAGAAGCCAAGACAGGCTGCAGCAACAGCGAAGTGGTTCACAAATGCATCAACAGCAGATTCAGCGCAAAATGTCGCAACGTCAAGTTAAAGAAAAGCTGCAGCCCAGCGAACGGGAACGCCAAGAAAAGCTCCCCCTACAGCAAAGCTTGCGTCAACTGCGTCGCTCTAGCGGCCATTTGAATCCCTGCGCCGCTGTATCTAATCCATTGACTAGCAGAAAATATTCTACCTCATCCACTGGCACAGCCATGTCGGCAGCTACGCCCATTGCACACAGTGAGGTAGCCATTAGCCAGCGACCACAAAAGCAACAGCAACAACTTCAAAAAAAGCAACAGCAACAGCAACAGCAACAAGAACAGCAGCAACAAGAGCAAGAACAACAACAGCACCGTCCACCAGCTCCATGTCATAAGAATAAAGCGCGCCTTTTCAAAAAGCGACGCAATCCATTGCGTTCACCTCCACCCGCTCCAACAGCCACACCCTTAACATCAGCACGTTCCAAACACAGTCAGCAGTTTGAGCAAACGAGCGAGTTGGAAGCGACGGAAGATGAAGTCGACGTCAGCGTCGAGGAATTACCTCATGCGATGACGAATCTGAGCAGCAATGCTAGCAGCAGCTACAATAGAGAATGCAACAACAACAACAACGATAGCAACACCAACAAGTATTACAGCTACAACAACATGTTGAACAAAAAAAACAACAACACCGGCGGCGACAGTAGCGAAATCATTACGTCACGTCGTCACGAAGTTCCCTCAACTGCTGCCACCATTGTCGGCGACTGCGCTGCCGCCTCCAACTCTGCTGCTTCAGAGCACAATCGTTCGTTTGAACTGAATCCACATGAAGCTGCTGCTGCTGCCTCAGCCATTGCAGTTGCACTCGACTCGATCAATGTTGGCGAGAGCACGAACGTTTTGAATCTGTTGCAGAGTCGTGTTATCAGCGATGTTTTGGTTAAATGTTTGGTTGGCGTAAATCCTGCTGCTGTGAGCGCTACACAAAAATCCGAAGATGACTACGATGATGAGGATGATGACAATGAATATGATGATGATGACGATGATGATTTTGATGGTGAGGAGGAGGAGGATGATGATAATGAAATGAACCATGATATCAAACACCAACAGAACAGCAACAAGTCTAATGTTGCTGCCACTGCTAAAGGCAATGATGATGGCAGCAGCGACACTGAGAGTCGGGAAGTTGTTGAGGTTGCTTCGTATGTGTCGACGTCTAAGAAGCGACGTGGTCGCAAGACATTGGAGCAGCAAGTGCGACAGAATTATCAAGAACAGCTGTGAGTATTAACCATATTTTAAAACAGTTCATATGATGGGGAATGGGGAGAGGGGAAGGGGTTTATGGAGTAGAATTTTTCAGATGTTACTTGTATTTTCTTTTAACAGTACAAAAGCCTTGATATGGTTTTTATGATTTGTGGAACATTTTAACAATTTTTAATGTAAAATTTCTAAAAAGATAAAAATATTAAAATCTCAGAGCCACAGAAATCCTCGAAATCAAATCTTATTGCTCTGAATTATCGAAATTTTGAAATTTCAGAGTTCAGTTGGAAATTCTCAATTGCCTTAGCGATGAGTGGGCTGTAGTAGACTAGTGTAGTGGAATTCCTAAATTGTTTACGATAATAGTCGTTATCGTTATCGGTTATGGTGCATGTCACGTTTATAGAGAATAATAGTTTTTCGCTAACTAACGACATCGAAAATCATCGTTAAGACATTTGGAAATTCTCAACTGAATTCTACAAATTCTTATTTATCTAGCACTTTTGAACAACGACTGTTAAAACCATTATTCTTAAAAATAAACAATTTTAAAGCAATTATTTTTTATCGATTTTATTTTTTTCATATATATCATTTTTCATATTTTATATTTTATAAAACAAATCGTTATTTTTTCGAGGAATTATAGTAAAAGTGACTTAACGGTCGATTAAGCTATATATTTAACCAATAATTTTTGTCAATAAAATATACATAAATCGATAAAAATCTTTATGTATCGATACAATTCAAGAAATCATTTTAATATCGCAGCGTACACAAGAACCGAATCTATATTTTTCGATAATTTTCTCAAAGAAACACACACACCTAGACACAACGACTCTAGACTACGATTAAACTTAAAAATAAATAATAATTTTATAACAATTATTTTTATCGATATTTTTTTTCGAATATTTTATGTTTCTCAAACTTTTTTTCGAGCAAATACATATAGTGAGTGTCGCAATAGACAATAATTTTCGCACGAAGTATTATTTAACCTATAATTTTTCGAGAAAATATATATCAATCGATAAGAACACATCGATACATTTAAATATATCATCAAAAATCGTTAGAAAATAAAAAAACAAATCAATCATAATAAATATTTCTTCATAATTTCATCGAAAAAATACACATAAATCGATAAATTAATTTAATTAACGATTCAATTCAATAAATCGTTAAAAGAGATAGAACTAAATATCAATCAATAAATATTTATCGATAGCTCTTTTTGAATAATAGCAAAATGAATTAAAACTCAATGGTCGATATTTTTTTAACTAACTTTAATTTAGTCGATAAATTTTCGATAAAATATTCATAAATGGATGAAAATATTTATGTATCGATACAATTCAATTATTATCATTAAAAGAAATAAAAATGCAAATCTAGCATAATCAATTTTCGATTAATTTTCGACAAAAATACACATAAATCGATAAATATATTTATTTATCAAAACAATTCAAAGAATCGTTAGAATATCGTTAAAAGAAATAAAACTACATATCCATCAATTTATATTTATCGATACTTTTTTGAATTATGGCAAAAGTGAGTCAATGGTCATTATATATTTTCGAACAAACTATAATTTAACCAATAATTTTTCGATAAAATATACATAAAAAGATAAAAATACTTATATATCGATATAATTCAATAAATCGTTAAAAGTAATACAACTGTGAGTGAGTTACTAATTTACATTTGTTTTCAATACATTTTTATTTATTTTTACTACACGATTTTTTTGGGTGTACATGTCATTCAATTTATATTTGTCGATAAGTTTTTTAGAATTATGGCAAAAGTGAGTCAATGGTCGATATTTTTTCAAACTAACTATAATTTAACAAATAATTTTTTTGATAAAATAAACATAAATCGAAAAAAATACTAATAAATCGATATATTTTAATATATCATAAGAAATCGTTAAATAGAATGGAAAAAAGCAAATCAATCATAAACGATATTTTCGATAATTTCTTTGAAAAAAAACACATAAATCGATAAAAACATTTATATATCGATACGATTCAATAAATCGTTATAATACCGTTAAAAGTTATATTTGTCGATAACTTTTTTCGAATTATAGAAAAAATGAGTCTATGGTCAATATTTTTTCGAACAAACTTTAATTTAACCAATAATTTTTGATAAAATATACAAAAATCGATTAAAATTCTCATATATCGATGCATTTTAATGTATCATAAAAATCGTTCAAAGAAGAAAAAACACAAATCAATCATAATTGATATTTTTCAATATTTTTTTTTTAATAAATTTATACATATATCAATTAATATATTAATATATAAATATATCGATAAATATATTAATATATTGATACAATTCATGCATCGTAAAAAATAAATAAAAGAACGCATCAAACATTTATACTGTTAATATTTATATTTACATATATTTTTCGATACTTTTTAGATAAAAATTATGGATATTTTTCGATTAATAATTAAAATCTTTCATTAAAGATAAATTTTCGATCAAAAACTTAATAAAAACAAATCAATGATAAATCTATATTTTTCTATGTGATCGATAGTAAAAATTGTTTATTACTATTGTTTTATCGAAAATAAAAAAAAAATACAAATCACAAGCATCAATAAGTTTTTGACAAAAATATAACTAAAAGTTGATATTTTTCGATAAAAATCAATAAAAATTAATTTCTTTTAGATCAAAGGTAAAAAAGATTGATTGACAATTTCCGATACAAAATTAAAAACAACTAAAAATTAATAATTGATGAATATATTTTCGATTTCAAATACTAATTAATTATTAATCGATATTTATCGGAACAAAATTTGAAATCAATCATTGGTGGATAGTTTTCGATTAAAAAAGAAATCAATCATTGACAGATACATTATTATAAAGTTTTCTTCTATATTTTATATATTTTTCAATCAATATTTTTTCGATCAAGGGCTTTATATTAAACATAAACTATAAATTTTTTCAATAAGATATACATAAATCGATTAATATAATTTCAATACAATTCGATAGATAAATTTCGTTGAAGAAATAAAAATACAAGTCAATCATTATCAATAATTTTCGATAATTTGTTTCGATCAAAACATTGATGTATATTTTTCAATTAATACTTAATGAAAATCTAAAAATAAAATAAAATTGATTTAACTTTTCGATTACAAAGTGTTTTGACGAAAATAACAATCGAAACTTCATATTTTTCGATATATTTTTAATCAAAATTACATCCATTTCTTTTTGAGCAAAAGTAAGAATGATTGATTGATTCATATTTTTCGATTTATTTTTAAAATGTTAGACTAAAAATAAAAATTAATAATTGATAACAATATTTTTGATTAAAAATTTGTATCAATCATTAATTGATACTTTTTTAGAACAAAAGTTAAAAACAATCTTTGGTGGATAGTTTTTGAATAAAAATAAAAATCAATCATTGGCAGATGAAATAGTTGTATAACAAATATTATGCATTTTTTATATTTGATATAGTTTTCAATAATTGTTTTTTCTATAGTGACTCAATAATATATATTTTTTCGACCAAACTTTATATGAAACCTATAATTTTTTCATTTAAAACATACAAATATCGGTTAATATATTTTCGTTACAAAATCGTTATGATTTGAAATATAAAACGTTAAACAAATAATACAACTCAATCACAGTCAATATTTTTTTACATTTTTTCTATCAAAAAATAAGTGAATAATTATCGATTAATAATAAAATCCTTCAGAAACAGATATATTTTCGATTAAAACATTGATAATACAGAAGTATTCATAAAAAAAAATAATAACACAAATCAATGTTAAATCTATATTTTTCGATTTAAAGTTAAAATCTATGATGGCCGATATTTTCCGATTTTATTTTAATCGAAAATGCAAAGAACAAAAATCGATAACTCAGTTTTGACAACGATAAAAATCGAAAACTATAATTTTTGATATTTTTTCAAGGAAATTAATTAATTCGAAAATTTTCGATAAAAATAATTAACAATCATTGATTGATATCGATCATGAAGAAAAATCAATTATTTTTCCATACACATAGAAATAAAATTAAAAACGAATAATTTATAGATATAATTATAGAACAATAAAACTTTCTCGTTAATCCATATTTTTTCTATCAAAATAATATCCAATGCTTATGAATAAATATAAGAATAAGTCGATAGTTAATCTACCTCAAAAAATTAGCAATGGCAGATTGATATATTTTTGAATGAAAATATATTTCTATGTATCGATATATTCGATAAATTTTCAACAAAAATTTACAATAATCGAAATTATTACGATCAAAAGATAAAATCTGTTATGAATGATATTGAACTGATTTGAGATCAAAATAGTAATTATCGATAACGTTTAAATAGAAATGAAGAACAAATCTTGATCGTTATTTTTTCGATAAAAATAAACTCCAATCATAGTTTTGATCAAAAGAATAAACAAATTTTTTTTTATAAATGTATGAATAGAAATAAAAATGAGTTATTGATAGATTTATTTTCGACTGAAGAATAATTCGCTATAAACCGATATATTTTGGACCAAAAGTTAAAAGTTATTTATCGATATTTTATCGATCAAGAAAATAATCATTGTTTACAGTTTTGTGGACTCAACACACTAATAATTGATCGAAATTTTACTATCGAAACACTTTTTAAATCGATATTTAATGTGCAATTCAGTCATTAATTGTTACTTTTTGATCAAAAGTTAAATTAATAAAGATCAAAAACACTATAATTGATCGATTAAGTTGTAAGAAAATTTAAAATCAAACCTTGATCGATATTTTTTGATAAAAAATTTTCTCTATCAAAAGTTATAATCTATTTTGATCAATATTTTATCGATTTAAAAAAAACTATTATTAATTGAGAAAGTTTTAACACATAAAAATGAAACATTTACCGACATGTTCCGATAAAAGAAAAATCCAATATTTTTGATTAAAAATTACTTTTTTGTATTAAAAGTTACATCATTATTGATCGACATTTTTCAACCAAAACTAATAATAAATCATTGGTAAATATATTTTCGATAAAGAATACAAATCAATAATTAATTGATTATGTATTGATTATGTAAAAATGTATTTTAATCAATATTTTAGCCATTTTAAATAAACATAACTATTGATAGATAAAAAATTTAAACAAAAATAAAAAGCAAACCTTGATCGATATTTTTTTGATCAAAATAATATCCAAAAATTTTGATTAAAAGTATAAATCGATCATTATGATGGACATTTTTTTCAACCAATCAATCAAAAATCAATCATTGATAAAAATATTTTCCATAAAAAATACAAATCAATCGCAAGTCGATATAAACTCGATTTAAACTAGAAATTAATCTTTAGTCGATATATTTAAATCGATATATTTAAAAGTTTAAATCAATCTAGATCGATAAATGAACAATTTAAAATAATATATAACCATTGATCGATATATTTTTCATAAAAACAAATCGATCGATTTTTTTTCAATAAAAAAAGTAAAAATAGCTCAATTATCGACTTTTTTTCGATCAAAATAAATAATATATATTCCCATTATTGTTGTGGCGGCCGTGGACGTGGGCGTGCTACATTTGTGGCGTGCGATACAACGAACTTTGGTGGCCCGTGTTCAAATTCACATCTGACAGAAAGTTTTTATCAATAGAAATACATTTTTATGTGCTATAGGCACAGTTATCGACCAATTGTGAGGGTTCAAACTAATTTTGTGGGAGCTCAAATGGTAGTGCCGTCTTGACTCGCAGACTGGTTACCTATAGAAATTTAATATTTCCACAGGTAAGAAGGCGCTAAAAGGACTTGAGATTGGCCAACCGATTCTTCTAGGCATGGCACAAGGTCTTGATATCATGGATATCGAATTTTATTTCAATAACTAGTTCTTTCCCGTCAAAAATGACGGGCCCGTTTTCACTTATTCGATTTTAAATTATTCAAATAATAATTTTTAGTTCCAAATACTTATAAAATACCTCAAAGTAAAAACGGAAACCATAGTAGGTACGACGAAATATGTATGTTTACAAATTTTTTGTAAAACTGAAACTTTCAAAGTGTAAAAAAAATATATAAAATTTTTTATGTTTCAATAAATCAAACAGAAAATGCCTAAAAATATGCTCTGAAATTTTTCAAAAAAATCAAGCGTTCCGCACTCACATTTTACGGAATTATGTTATAGTAATTGTTTTCGTAAATCCAACATTAATTGGGGCGTAGTTTTGGTCCCTTATCTTCTACCTTCACTTGAATCGTTAATCTTAAATGAAACCAAGCTAGCTTTGCCGCAAAAATTCGAAGTCAAATATCCAGGTGTGATCAAACACTATACTTGACATTTGTTATAACAAACGAATGGGCGGAGTTGATCTTATGAATAAAAAAAAAAATAATCGGCCAATGATCATTCTTCTTCAAAAAATAAAACTTTTTAATTGCATGCATAAGACGTTAATTTTCAATATCTGCTTTGGAACACTTTGTGCTACTTAATGATTGATGCGTTCATCAACCTCATGGAACACAATCTTGCGAATGTCGTTAGACAGCGTACAGTTATTATGCTGCAAAAGTGCAATGGGATGTTAGAAATATATTGCCATAATGAATTTTTACATGATATCCATAAATCGCATTCATGAATTTTGGTCCAGTAACCAATTACATAAGTCACATGAACTTTTCATGATAACAATGTCCACTATACACCAAAAAATCCATATTCCATATTAAGAATTTTCCATAAGCCTAGTGTTTAAAATTCAGACAGTGTGTGCACAATATACATGAACCAAAAAATTTTGTAACAGCCATGACAAAATACAAAGGGAGCATGAACCATTCATAATTTTTGTGAATAAAATAAATTAACTGATGTACAAATACGAGTACGAGAAGAAGAGGAACAGTTCAAGAGATATTTGACAAAAATGCCTCAATCTATGTATATACAAGAGTGAACGTGAACGACTTTATGACTTAATTGACTGAAATTCATATAACTCATGAACAAATACAAGAGCAGTAAGAAAAGTTCATAAGATAAGAGCCAAAAATGCATGAAACTCATTTACTTATACAATGAAAGCGAGATACAATATTGAGCAAAGTACATGTACATCCTAAGTACAATGGATGTATATAAAGGATGTGTTATAGGATGGTTTTTACACAAAAAAAAAACTGATAAAATGGTTTAAAAGAATCTTTGGTTCATTTTATTAACTTTCAAGAAACAATTCTGGATGAATAAAAACTCTCCACTTGTAAGTAAATTTTAGAAGACAGTGTTCAGGAAATTTTGTGTACGACAGATTTGTGAACGGTTGCATAACCTATACTTGCATTTTACATGGGCTTAAGTATGAATACACTTAAGTTATGTATAATTACTTGGAGCTTTTGTACAAGTGCACGTAGTTAGTGAACGCAAAATTCTACACTGGTAAAAAAGTTTAATTTGAATATAAAAAATTCAATTTGATTTATAAAAAATTTATTTTGAAGTGTTCAAATTTGAATTAAGAAAAACCTAAGTGAATAAATTCTAGATTTTGAAAAATTATACTATCATTCCCGAAAAAGTGTTAAATATTTAGTTTCAAAGTGAATGACCTCTAGAAATTAAGTGTTGATAGTACAGTTCAATTGAATATAATAACTAAAATTCATATAAAAATAACATATACGTCAGAAAATAAAAAATTCCTTACCTTCTTACTTACTAACATCTCAATCAATTCAGAAAAAAATTTGCTGTCATTATTGACAGTTTTATGCATTCAAGTACCGAATCAAACATTAAATCAGCTATTAATCAATTTTTACAAATCACTATAGAGTACCACAACTCGATTAGTTATCGTGAAATGTTGGTTATACGTCAAATGCATGTTTATTAATATATTTTGTGCTACAACAAGATCGTCAATCACTAGATGGAAACGATAAATATATTTTTATCTAAGTTTGTAAAAAGTGTACAGAACTCAAAATAAATTGTTAACTATTTGAACTAGTGTGTCGTCTAGTCAGCTATAAGACTGCAATTTTATGCCAAAGTAAGGGTCAACATTTGACAAATGACTAAAGACGAGCAGACGTTGCTGTTCTTAGAGAATCCATCGCTTTTGATTTCTTTGGTATTGTTGCTAGGTGTACCGGTTTTTATTTTGTTTATTTTTATTTTATGAATTTTAGTTACTTAAGTAAATTTAACTTGTTCTTTCGCTAGTGTTTTTTAAGTTGAAAAATATTCTTTACAAAATTTTGTTGGACAAAATTTTTAAGGCGTTCTGCTGCGAAATAGGCAAACAAAGTAGATTCAAATATATCTATACTATATAAATGATGTCATCGACTTTTATCGCCGTGTGTTGCTTGCTGGACGCATCAAATCGCAGCTTGGTTACTTTTTTTTTATTAATTGTAGTTTTTGTTGTTGTTTTTTTTTTGTCGTTGTTTGTTTAAACATTTGCCTGGCGCTTTTTATTGATGCGTTGCATGACAAATACGCTCAAAGTGCGAAGAGTTGGGTAGCAGCAGCAGCAGTTAATTACACTAGTTAACAAAATTTTTACTTTTGTTTTAGACAAGTTCTGTTGTTGTGTATTGTGTGGTCTTTTAAATTCTGGCCAAGTTGTTCACTTTTTTTACAAAGTTGTTTTGATTTTTCACATCAAAATCCACATCTTCACATTTAACTTTTTACACTCGAAACTCCGCCTTTTTAAATGCAAATTCAAATATTGCAACAAGTTGAATTTTAAATTACAATTTACTGTTATAATAACAAGTATTTTTATTAGAAATTTGAAATGTGCAAAATATACTTTGATTTGTTAAAAGTGAAATTTTAAGTACAACTTCAAGAGTGCAGTTTGAACAGTAAAAAGTTTAATTCCAGTGTAAAAAGTTGAATTTTAAGCATAAAAAGTTCCATTTAAAGTGTAAAAAGTTAATTTGAAGTGTTAAATGTTGTCTTTGAACTTGAAAAGATATTTCTTTAAAATAAAGATTGAATTTGAAGTTTAAAAAGTTAAACTAGTTTTGTTAAAAGTTTAATTTTATTTGTAAAAAGTTGAGTTGTAACTGTCATATTGAATTTGAAGTATAAAAAGTTGAATTAGCAAACAAATTTGAATAAGGCTTATCAAAAGTTGAATTTGATTTGTAAAATCTTGAATTGTAACTGCAAAAAATTGCATTTTAACTGTAAAAGTTTGAATTTGAAGTATAAAAAGTTGAATTAGGTTTGTTACAAGTTGAGTTTCATTGCTAAAAGTGGAATTGGAAACATGATGAGAAGGAAATAAAACAAAAGTAGAAGTTGTTTTGATTGTAATCAATTTATTGAAAAATATATAAAATTCCATATCTGAATAATTTAATCCTAATTTTTTCTACAAATTTCTCAAATATCTGGTTTCTAGAATGTTTCCCTGGAATGGCTGGAATTTATCAACAAAAGTAACCTATTTCTTTACCCCTTTTTTGGTGGTTGTGGAAAGATTCGTATCCCCTCAGTCAATGAGCTGCATCCAAGGATGCTAAGCTTACAGATGTTGGTCTGGTTGATCTGAAACTCCGTAGACCCGGGTTCGATTCACCATCTCACACAGCAATTTGTTCAATACACTCAGAAAAAATTTTCTCGGAATATGATAAAAAAGGCATCATATTGAGAAAAAAATGGTATAGATTTTGCTCCAGAGAATGCTTTTCTCTAAATGTGATCCTAAAAATTCTCTAAAAATGATAAAAAGCTTAAAAAAATTGAACATTTAATTTTTTTTATTTAAAAAAAAACAATTATATTTTTATTTGTATGTCTTGCCGGTATTTGAACCTAGGACAGACAAATTCTTGACTCACACGATAGCACACTCGGCTAAACATGAATTTCCAAAACAGTGATAAAATTTCAATAAGTACGTTTTTATGTGTATCGTTTTTAGAGAAAAGACCTTTTTATTTTTGAGAAAATATTTGTTTTTATTGAAGAAAATACTTCTCATAGTGAATTTTTTATCAAAATATAAGAAACTTTTTTCATTTTCAATAAATTTTTTTTCTATAAGTGAGAATTTTTTTGTGCGAGAAAAATACTTATCATTATTAGAGACATTGAAATATTTCCATTTCCCACAAGTGAAGAAATATTTCTTCGAAAAAGTGAAAAATTATTTCAATTGAAGAAAATTTTATTTGAAAAAGAGCAAATTGCTTTTATCGAAAATAGAGAATTTTTTATGCTATTATCGAAAATAGAGAATTTTTATGGGATAAAGATATGTGTTTTTTCTGAGTGTAGAAATACATTTTTCTGATCGGCCGTCACCTCTTCGTAGACAATGGCAAACTTTAGAGAGTAAACAATGCCATGTTATGCTTCTTGAGAACATGAACTTAATCCGCTCGAAGTACACCGAGAAAAAAACCATAGTATAATTATCTAAGATGACCAATATATATAGAATTTTAAGACCATAAATATAAAATTTGATAAATGAACAGATGTTGTCTTCTCCAAGAACTTTGCATGCTTAGAACGGACCAAGCTCTTAGGTAAACTAGCAACGATTTTTTGTTAATTTTTCTTTAGTTTTTTCTCTGTGTAGGCAACAAATATGAAGGTACAGTTCTCGGTCCATTAAGTACATACATTTAATAACAAACACGACACAATTTGATCATAAGAAGCTCAGTCAATGTGCTTTCCGGACTGAGATGACCAATTTTTTTTTGTTTTTTTAATTCAGAATACCATCTGGCCCTGGTGCCTTATCGTTCTTGACAGAATTCGCAATTGTCACCACCTTGTCTGCGTTTACCATCAGTATTGAATGTAAAATGTCGTCAGCTTCGTGGAGCAAAATCGCTGGTTGTGGCAGAAATATAGTTTCTACTACGATACGTAGCAACTTTGGGTCCGTAGGAATGGACTGTCTAAATGCTTTCAGCATTTTTGAAACCAGCTTATAAACAGTTTCCCACGAGCTAACTTCTGCCTCATCGCAGACTGTAGGAAAGCACTTCTTCTTAATAAAAGCTTTTTCGAAGACTTTTTCGATACACGGTAGGATTCATGGAGTACTTCCAATCCATCGGTACTTTTGGATCGGTTATATTTGCTTCTAGCTCGAAGGCACTTCGATTTGGAATTTTAATTTCTTTAAAGACTCTGATTCACGGTAGGATTCATGGAGTACTTCCAATCTATCGGTACCTCTGTATCGGTTATATTTTCTTCTAGCTCAAAGGCACTTCGATTAGGAATTTTTATTCCTTAGATGAGAGTTCTGGGAATATTAGTTTAGTGCACATCTGTCCTTAACAGTTATTCCATTAATCTTGAGATTCGTGGAATCAGGTTGCTTGGACGTGTTGCTTGAAGAGATTCTTACCAACACCATAAAACGGTACCGGTCCTGTAAATGGTGATTCTACTCCCTGTTTGGCTAGAGAGTCTGCTTTCTCATTCCCGGCAAAGACGCAGTGGGCAGGAATCCACTGTAGGGTAATTTTCGTTAAAGACGTTGACAGTCTCTAACACTAGCTTGGATTTGATAATGAGTGATGTCAGAGCTTTAAGGCCAGCTTGACTGTCGGAGAAGACGAAAATCGTTTTGCCCCTAACATTATTCAGACAGTTCCGTCTGATACATCTATTTATGGCAAGGATTTCCGCTTGAAAGATTGTGGTAAAGTGACCTACAATATGGGAGTAGCTCTCATTGGAGTATTCTTCAAAGGGCATGCAGAATTCCCCTTCTCGCTTGAGGGTTATAATTGAGGAAAGGTGTTCCTTTATATAATGGTTTGAACCAATGTTACCCAGATGGAAAAGTCTGTACAGACTGAGCTTCACCTCCATCTGGTTGTGAATGAGGATTGGTGTAAGCTTTAAGATGACATTGCGGAACGCTGTTGACATGGACCTGATGCAGCCTGTCAAACATATCCCTGCACTCGTTCTAACCGCTTGATGATTGATCTTTCTAGGGGTTTCGACCACTACACTACAGACGCATATGATAGTGTGTAGAGATTGTGCATCATCTTAGAGCTTATTCCTCAGTTCTTGCCGCAAATTCTTCTGCAGGTCCACAATGAGGCTGTTGATCTGCTGATAATGCGGCCTATGTGGAGGTTCCAGGACAGTTTGCTGCCCAGGACCACTCTTAGATACTTTGCTGAATTGGAAAAGTCTACTTTTTCCCCAAAGTGTTCTGGGCGAGTAAGATTAAGCTTACGCCGTTTTGTAAAAGGCTCTTTAACTGTCTTTATTTACGCGTCGTTTTGTAAAAATAACAATAACTGTCTTTTTTGAGTTAACAGAGAGGCCTTCGTTAAGACACCATCTCTGTACTGTGTTCACCCCTGCTTCGTATGATAACTGCTACGTCATCGGCATACCCAAGCACATCTATGCCAGTTTCTTTGACTTCAACTAGGAAGCTATCTACAACTAGGGACCAGAGCAAGGGTGATAGGACGCCTCCTTGCGAGCATCTGCTGGTTGTTGTTGCTTTGAGGGAAGTTTTATTCAAGCAAATCTGAATAATTCTTCTACTGAGTGCGTCACCTACTTATAACTGTTGGCATATCAAGATTGTGAAGTGCCCTTTTAGTGGACTCATCTGACGTATTATTGAAGGCTCCTTCGATATCAAGAAAGCAACGATACATATTTCCCTGCAGTCGATAGATTTATCAATTGTGCTTATGAGGTCATTTAGTCCTGACTCTGTTGATTTACCCGTATGATAGGCATGTTTTGCCTTACATAGGGATATATTGACAAGGCATTCTCCGTAATCCATTTGTGAATGATTTTCTCCATACTTTTCAGTATGAAGGCCATAAGGCTGATGGGTCTGAATGATTTTGGATTACTCTCCGAGCTTCTGAAAGACTTAGGAACGTATTTTACTATCACTTTTCTCCAAACTCCAGGTATATAACCATAGACTTAAATTGTTTTGAAAGCTGAAATTGAATTTGACAGCTAAATTGTTTTGGTAATGGAGGTGTTAGATGTTCTGTATCGTGAAAGCTGGAAAAATATCAATTCCATCAGCAGATTTGAAGGGTTTGAAGGAGTAATGGAGTTAATATCGTATTTGTTAATTAAGTCAATCTATAGCACTGGCCTTTCCAATGCGGTATTTCAAATTCTTATCATGAATTGATAGCAAATTTTTGGGAGTTTAATAAGATAGTTAGGTAGTTAGACAAGTTTCAAAAATTATGTTGCCCAGTGTAAGTATCGCTTGATTATTCGTAGCACAAAGCATACAAAAGCAGCATTTACTTTGAATCGGAAGTAAGTAAATTCTTTAAATTTGATATTTATTAAGAAAAAAGTCTTCACAAATATTCAAATATTCCCGCCATATTTGGTCAATTGGTCATATGGCGTGATTTTGGTTTGTTTATATATTTTTTTTTTTTGCGTACTTTGTTCTTTAATGTTTTGTGTGGGAGGAATTCTTGACATTCTTTTTTTTTAATTGCGAAGCTTTTAAGTTGACTTAAGCTTTGCTTTTCTTATGCAAAATGCTGTTATTTTAATTAAACTTTTCTCCATGTCCTCCCTCTCTCTTTATTTTACGCTATGCATTAATTCCCAGGGTCTTCTTCTTATATGAAGTTATTGTTTGATATGTCTTCTACTTAGTTTTCTTTGTTAAAAACTCTGACTGTGTCGTAAAGGTCGTTCCTGATGTGCATTTGTAAATAATTATGTGTGCCAACCTTCTTTACTCTATCTATACTACTCTAGCACTCTCTCTTTCTTTCTCTTTCTATCGCTCTCTATTAGCTCATTTCATCTGTTTGATCAATACTTCAATTCATTAATTAATTTCAAGCTCCATCTATCCAGCTCATCGTCAGCTACGCGCACTCTAAGCTCATCGCCTGTCAAAAACTCGTAAGGCTACGCTTATTTTATTAAAATTGTTGCTGTTTTATTTAAAGCGATGATGATATCTTTTCACTCGCATTTAACATGCTACATAGATAATTTCTTTTGTTGTTGGCGTATAATTTTTTTTTACTCATATATCGTGGCTTCCAGCCGACGACTTGCAACTTCAAAGTGTTTGTTATAGGTTCTTTGGTTCTATGTTTTGTCTGACCTTGATAGTTTTTTTTATTTTTTTTGTTTTTTTTGTAATATTTTTTATTTTCTACTTTTCTTTGTTATTTGTATTGTTTGTTGTCGTGTAAGTTTGAAAGCATCAAATCATAGCATGGTGCTGGTTTCGTTACCGTGGACTACCTCAATAAATAAATAATAACGAAAGGTACGAGTATGAGTGCTAGAATTTCGAAATGCTTTTGTTCGAAATTTATATGAAACTTTTATGTTATTTATTGAGTCAATTAGTCAGATGTTTTGACGTTCTATTCTTTTTTTTTATTGTTTGGTTTTTTTTTTTGTTTTTTGTTGGTGACAGTTTGTGAGATCGTTAGATTTTATGCGGCAATTAATTACAAAATAACAGTTAATCTCTCTATTATGGTTATAATTTTGCGTGAAATAAACGCAATTTTTTTATGCATAAAAAAATTAATATATCTATTATAGATATACCAGATAATATACCAAATATATTTATATTTGAAAAATTTCAGAGTGACGGGTGTTACATTTGAATGCTTTTAAGCATTTATATGTTAGCATACATAAAATTATTTGTAGTTTTGTTGTTGGTGTGATTGTAAAAGTGACCTTTGATAGCAAGCAGCCCCTTTTAGCAGCTCTTATGTGATGATAGAAAACTGCATCCACGACCCATTAAAAAACAAGTAAAGAAAGTCTAAAGTCGGTCTACGCCGACTATGAAATACCCTAAACCCACTTTTCAAAAACAAAAAATTTTTATTGTAAATGGGCGTCCCCAAGGGCGGATGAAGCCTATATTTTATATGCATTTAAATGTTGATGAAAAATTTACACATACAAAGTTTTATTCCTGTAGCTCACAGTTAATGCCTTTATTGTGCTTTCGCTATGGGAGATGGGCGTATTCATGGACGGATTACTTCCAATTTTTGAACACACCTTAGTTTTGGTATAAAATACATGCATACCAAATTCAATTTCTCTATGACAAACATAACCTTATTAATTGAGTTTAAAACTTTTTGGGTTGTATGGGAGGTAGGCGTGTCCGTAGGCGGATTACGTCCATTTTTCAAAAACATATTTGTCTTGTCATAAAAAACATACGTGCTAAATTTTAGCTCTGTAGGTTAAACAGAGGCTTATTTATTGCGTTTTCAATTTTTGGGTTGTATGGGAGGTGGGCGTGTCTGTAAGCGGATGACGTCCATTTTTCAAATACATCTTTGTGTTGATATAAAACACATACATACCAAATTTTATTGTTGTAGGCTAATTATGAGCTGAGTTATACAGTTTTCAATTTTCGCGTTGTACGGGAGGTAGGCGTGTCCGTGGGCGGATTCCAAAAATATTCAATAGTGCAGATCCTTGGGTCCATGTGACCATGTGTACCAAGTTTCATCCAATTATCTCAACTCCTTCTTCTTATCCTGTGTATACGGACAACACACAGACGGACGGACGGACGGACGGACGGACATAGATAGCTCGACTCACGTGGTGACGCTGATCAAGAATATATATACTTTTCTATACCGGACTCGCTTCGTTCTATGCGTTACAAACGTTTGCACAAAGTTAATATACCCTGACCTTTCAGGTTTAGGGTATAAAAATACGCAAAACATGTTTGTTAAGGTTCGTTGACAGTGATAATGTTTTTATTTATCTATTCACAAACTAAACTTAAACCCCTCCGCCACCATTTCATAAACCAGCCCGTAGTACATTAACATATTTATCTCTCATCAAACATTTTAAAAAATAAACACAATCACTTCTTTGATCGTCTTTTAGGAATGCCATGTATGCAGCCAGCTCCGCTTTTCCAATACAACAACAATCACTGCATATGAAACTGTTGCAACAGCAACAACAACAACAGCAACTAGAACCAGAAAGTCAGCAAGAGTTGCATTTGAAGCTGCTGCTACAACAAGAACTACAAAAAGAACCAAGAAGTCAACATGATTTACATGCACAATGCGGGCAGCAGCAACAACAACAGCAACAACAACAACACCAACAACAACAAAAACAAGCAGAGTCACAAAATCAAAAAGAACTTCATTTGCAACAGTTGCTGCTGGAGCAATCAATGCTGCTGCAGCCGGAAATGACACCACCAAATTACCAACAACAACAACAGCAACAACAACAACAACAACAACATTTTCAACTACAGTCACAGGAACAACGTCGTCCACTCAACGAAATCAACTTTCTTCATGCACATCCCAGCAAAACCAACAACAAGGAGAACGATTTAAGTCAGGTCTTCATGGAAGTTATGGAGCGTAACAAGCAACAGACGGCCAACCGTCAAAAAGGTGATCTAAATATTGACAGCTTGTTGAATACACGCGATCAATTCTTGGGACTCTGCAACAAGAATCGCTTCTATTCCAATCCAAATTATACCGAACCCTGGAAAGTCTTCTCGCGGTAAGTTTAAACTTTTTTAACCATCATACCGTCAGCTAATGTGTTCTTTGTTTTCCGCATCTAGCTTATCTGCAAAGCTGGCCAGTGAGATTGTCGGTTCGGTGGAAGAAGACTTCAGCATTGGTGTTTCGAAATTTGTACAAGATTTTCTGGAATTGGAGACACATACCTGATTTCCGCATTCTCTATATTTTTGATGGAATTTTTTTAAGTTTTTATTCTTGGCAATTGATTGCATTAGCATCTTTTGCAAACTCATCCATCTCGTCATGATGAGTATTTGTTTGTTTGTTTTTTTTTTTTTTTGTTATGCTGCTATAGTTATTTTTTGTCTTTGTTAGATTTTTATAATTTTTATTTTGCTCAAATTTTTAGTGTTAAAAATTTGGAAAACTTTTAAGTCGGAAACAACTTTGCAGCATAATTGAAAAATGTATAACAAAATTGTATGTGAATGTTAACTAATAAAATATAATTCTTATATTTTGTTAACTGTATATAAATATATATTTGTATTCTTATTTGAACTTTGTTAAACTACGCTTCGCTATGTAGGCACCAGTGATGTGATTAAAAATAGAACTAAAATCTACTACATTGGCTACCCTGAGAAAAATGACCCAACTGGAATATAATCATAGCTGTAATGAAGGTATGTTCGATGATGAGAAAACATCAGTGAGGTCATCAATGTTGAAATCGAACACATATCATTAATTCTCGATGTTTATCGAACCCTAAAATCGATGTTGGCCAACATCGTAGTCAATACAGAAAAACAGTCTTAAATCACAGGATTTATTTAGTGCATTATTATATATAAGAAGAAACATTTCTTAATTCATTGGATTTATATATTTCAAAAATTAATTATTAGAGCGATAAAAACATGTTTAAAATTAGAAAATATAAAATCCAAATCGCGAACTAACGAGGGTTGTTCTTAGAAAGTTCTTCTCGGAAAGTTCTTAGCCTGACACAGATATGACGGCATAATGTGGCTTTCACATCTGGAACTCGTGTGGCAAGCAATATGGCGGCTTGTATGTGTTCGGGAAAACGAGCGTTCAAATTACGGAATTTGTTTGGCACACAGGGTTACATTTGAGAAGAGTAGAAATGTACTATTAAATAAGTATTTATTGCTTCGAGATAAAATTATTTTTTTGTGGGGAAAATAAAGCAAAAATGCTCTCCAAGTCTTCCACACCTGCTTACTTTTTTCAAAATAATTTTTTTACTGAATCCAAACAAAGTTATCACGTATACTGTATGCAATTTACATGCAGTACTACCAAATAGAAAACAAAAAGTACTAAACATTTCTCATATCGTACTTACATCATTAAAATGTACTCCACTTAGTACTACACTTATGTTTCAATACAACCCTGGTTTCGTAATGACTATAGAAATGTTTTTTTTTTTGCTTTGTTAGACAGAGAAAATCAAAATTTTTTATCAACAAGACAACTAGTGTGCCAAACTGGCGAACTAGCTTCTTAACTATCGGCCGCCGTGTGGCACACAAAAACTCAGATTTGAAGCCTGCATAAACAGTAAAAAGTTAAGCCTGTTGTAAACTTTCATCCATCGTTTAAGCACATGTTAAATTTCATTACGATCTGGCAACTCTGTCGTTTAAGAACAGCTGTTTAAAAAGGGTTCTTCAGTGATTTGTGTTACAATGGACAAATTTGAAATTCGTTGTGTAGTTATTTACATAAAAAAGGTTTATCGTTGCAAGAAATTCATAATGATATGGGCAATGTATTAGGTGAGAATGCTCCTTCATATGCAACAGTAAAAAACTGGATAGCAGAATTTAAACGTGGTTATTCAAGCATTGAAGATGAACCTCGAAGTTGACCTCCAAAAATAACAACATCAGCAGAAATGATAGCAAAAATACATGATATGGTACTAGACGATCGACGAGTGAAAGTGCGTGAAATAGGTCATGCCATAGACATCTTAAATGATCGAGTTTATTCGATTCTGCATGAAGAATTAAAAATGAAAAAATTATCTGCAAGATGGGTGCCACATTTGCTTAAGGTTGATCAAAAACGCATTCGCATGAAAATTGCTCAAGACTGTTTGGATAGATTTTTGCGAAATAAAATAGATATTAAGCGCCGTTTTATAACTGTTGATTAAACATGGATTCATCACTATACACCAGAGATGAAAGAGCTATCAAAATAGTGAACTGTAGCTGGTGGAAGTGTACCAAAGAAAATCAATTCAATCTGCTGGAAAAATTCTGCCTAGCAACTTTTTGCTAGGATTATAAAGGAATTTTGTTGATTGACCATCTTTAAAAAGGTAAAACATTTACATCAGAATACTATTGTTACCTTTTGGACCAATTGAATGTGAAAATTCGAGAAAAAGCGACCTGGTTTGCAACGCAAAAATTTAATTTTTCATCAAGACAATGTACCAAGACACAAAAGTGTTACAACAATGGCAAAATTAAACGAATTAAAGTACAAATTGCTTGACCATCCACCTAATACTTCTGATTTAGCTCCCTCTGACTTTTGCCTGTTCCCAAATCTAAAAAAATTTCTTGCTGGCAAGCGTTTTACCTGCAATGAAGATCCAATTGCAGCTGTAAACGATTATTTTGCAGACCTTCAGGTAAATTATTTTGATCAGGGGATAGAATTGCTAGAAAAGCGTTGGACTAAGTGTGTTGAAGTTTCAGAAGATTATATTGGAAAATAAAAATAATTTTAAAATTCTAACTCTTGTTATCCATTGTTGGGCTAAGAACTTTCCGTATAGTTGATATCTTAATAATGCTTTAATATTTCACCGCAGTTTTTTTTTCTTCTTAGACTTTATTTCAAACATAGATAGGAGCTTCTTTCGTTGATTTGAAAGGAGAATTTTTAAAAAAAATTTCAACTTGATTAATTTTAGGTTAACTTCGAAAAACTCTGAAATTTTCATCAATTTCCGATTTCAGAAATTGTGTTCATTTTTCACTTAATCACTCTTTATGTATTGACATTTGTTCATATACTAAGAAGATTTTTAAAAAATGCCTATTGCGTTAATAAAATGTGTACGGGAAGTAAGCCGTGAAGACTCCGGTCACTTAGCCGCTAACCTCTTGACCTCCGAAGTATTTGTGTTAGGAAGAAGTCAGCGCACGTTATATTAGAATTGAATGTACAATATTAAATCACTCGAATAGATATCTGTGGACATTCGACAAACCGATTGAAGTCGAGTTATGAAGATTTTAAAATTTTCAGTATTGAGGAGATTAACTTTTCAAGCACTTCTTTTGTCCTAATCAGTGTGTTTCTACGTCGTTTGACTTATGATGTCAGACATTTCAACTTATCTCCAGTTTCTTTCAATTTACTTTTGATAAAACCACTAATTTTAAATGTGATGAAGAGTAACGTATTATGGAATTTTACAAAATATGGTAAAACTATTTTGTCAAAACAACTTGTTTCGAAAAAAAATATTTTGATACAAATTCTTTTATTTATAGTTTTCAAGTTAAATTTTTTTTCAAAAACTCCCTTTGACAAAGCAACTTCTTTCAAGTTTTTACAAAAACAAAATAAAATATTAGCTTAGAACATATGAGAAATGAAACCGAAACTAAAAACAATAATCTGTTCATAATACAAAATTATCATATTACTTTAAAAATGTTAAGAAAAATTTTGCGATGCAAATAAGCAGTATCTTTGCTTTCCTCAAAAATATGATATTCGGAGATAAGTTGTTGTTTTAAATGTTCACAGATATGGGCAGTGGGCATTGCAAGCAAAAATCCGTCTACAACCAATCGAGTACGTTGCTTTGCACAAAAGCTGTTAGTAAAGAATAAAAACAATACAAAATGTCAGCTGAAGACGGATTTTTATACCCAACCCGTCAATAAGCTTGTACACTAGACCGTATCAAAAATAGAATGCAGCACAGCACCTTATTTTAAGCTTTTTTAAAAGAAAATTTAAAAAAAATACAATTGTTATCGCAAATATGGTACTCGCCCTTACAATCCTTATAATTTTCACATAATCGGCACAACCCAATTTTAAATCGCTGTGGGTTGAGGTCAAAATACTCTATACGAAATTCTTATTAAAAAAATTATAGGAAAACACAATTTTTATAAGTTAAAAATTTTATCAATTTTAAATTTCTCCTTTACAAAATTCTCTTTACATAGAAATATTATTTTTCAAAATTTCCCTTTACAAGATTTCCCATTACAAAATTCTTCGAAAAAACAATTAAATTTCACTATGAATCTATTTTTCACAATGAATTCTGTTGAGGAGAATTTTTAAAGGAGAATTTGAAAAATATTAATTACAAACTCTTGTGAATGCACTCAATAGAAATTTAGTAAATAAAATATTTATAAATTTAATTTACTAAATAACATTTCTCCCATCATTTCTAATACCATTTTTAAAATTCGTATGTTCAATAAAGTACTAATAAATATTATTAAAGCAATACGGTGTCTAGCATCCCTGATGCAAATGCCGAACAACGAGTCTCGAATAGACAGATGTCAAATTTGTTTTTTCTTGTTGCCAAATTTTGGAGCACGCATAATTTACGCACTTTTTAGACGCGAAAAAGTTAATGATTTGTTTGTTTTTTATTGATAGAATAAATTGCAAGTAATATATTAAACAAACAATTTGAATTTATCAACAATTTAAACAATTCAACAAAATGGCTGATGACGATGGATATGAGCAGGCAGAAGATGACAGCATAAACTACAAATCCATCAGGTGGGCTTAAAGAATTCTTCAATATAAATTAAATGAATTTCATATATTTTTGTAATAGTTGTGAGCGTATTCCGGAGTTGTTTCTGGACAAATTAGTAGCCAAGAAGCACTTTAGCAAATTTGGCAAAATCAATCGCTTCATTTTGCGTCCCAATCGCCTCTGTTGCACTGTTGATTATGAAACCGAACAGGACGCTGCGAATGCGTATGAAAAGGCGGGCAACTATAACGGACATGAATTCGTCATCAACTTTGCCGAGAAAGAGGTGGGACATGTGCAGAACACCGAGGAATGGGTGGATCCTGATGTGCAGGCCGAGTTAGATGCTATGGGCCAACGGAATCACAAAGTTTCTAACTCACAACTGCGTCAGAGTTTCATGAAACCACCCATGCAGCAACGTGCAGTTAAACCTTATGTGCCAAAACCAATCAGAAGTGTGCCGTTTGCGCAGCCAGTCACAGAACCGGTGCAGTTGCCCAAGATAGATGCAGCTGTGCGAATGGAGTTGGAAGCTTTGCTGCGTAAACCAGCTTATACGGAAGAGGAAAAATATCGTGTATTAGATGCGCGCGATAAGCTTATACGATTGACTACAGTGCGTCAAACGGACATCAAAAAAGCCGTGAGCACCAAAGGTGGGTAAAGTCATTAATTTTATAAAAATTTAAATTAATATATTAATTTAGGTACCTGTCCGGACATGTGTCCCGAAAAAGAGCGTCTCATGCGTGAGTTCCAGCGTCAAGTAGCTACCTTTGAGATGAGCAACGCTGGCTCCAATTCGACCATCAATCATCGGCGTGCTATTAAAGAATATTCACGCAGTAGCGCTGATCAGGAGGTGCCACTAGGTCATGAGCTGCGTGCCGAGAATGTGCTACAAATGACGATGCTCTATCTCATGAGCTCTATTATGGATCTGTGTGATGATGCGCAGACATCTATAGCAGATTGGTTTCACTTTGTTTGGGATCGCACACGTTCCATACGCAAAGATATAACACAGCAAGAACTCTGCTCTTTGGGCGCCGTACAACTAGTGGAACAATGTGCACGATTTCACATACACTGTGCAGCCCGCCTAGTAGCTGAAGATCCTTCCGTATTTGATAAGAAAATCAATGCCGAGAATCTAACCAAGTGTCTGCAGACGCTCAAGTATATGTATCATGATTTGCGTATTAAAAAAATACGCTGTCCTTGTGAGGCTGAATTTCGTGGTTATATTGTGCTGCTTAATTTGGGTGATGCCAATTTTTTGTGGGAACTTAAACAACTGCCCGAGGAAATACAACGTTCGGAGCATATCAAACGTGCCATAGCATTCTATAATGCGCTACAGAATAATAATTATGTGCGCTTTTTTAGCATGATAAGAAAACCAGAGACGCCTTACTTGAGCGCCTGCATTCTACTCGGTTACTTTACCAGGCTGCGTCTCAAGGCCATGGAGGCAATTGTAAAGTCATATACTTGGCGCAAGAATCCGGCATGGCTGCCAATACCATATCTTATGCGTGTGCTAGGTTTTGAGAATGCTGATGACGCCGAAGATTTCTTTGGCGCTCACGGTCTGCAGTGCGATGAGGGCAAAGTTAAACTAGATCGACTCAGCATGCCAGACATGGAGTACTGCATGGATCGAGCGATGTTGGTGAGTTGATTTAATATCTCACTTTATTATAAATTCTTATAGTACATAACTGAATATTTTCAATTTTTCTTATCTTCATTTTTTTTATACACCAGCTTGTTGAATCCAAACGCGATGTAAGCGTTGGTGAATGCATCTGCGGTCATCCGCTGGAATCTACTGCAGCACTCTATAATCATCAACCACATAATAGCTTCGACAGCAATGGTCTGCTCAAGCCGGAAGCCTGGAGTGCTGATGATCAGCTGCGCGGTGAAGCAGCAGCCGCTGTCCAAAGATCAAAACCAACACGTGTTTTTCAGCCCCCACAATCGCAAGTGGCACCTAGCAATCGTCCCTCTGATAGTATTTTTAAAATACCTCTGGCCACGCCGCCCATATCAGCCAAACAACTACAACAACAGCAGCAACAATCCTATCAACTAGATCAAAATAGTACAAAGACTAGCACGCCTATATCTTCTATATTTGGCGGCAATCAATTCATGCGCGAAACAACTAAAGCACCCACCACATCCAACTTTGGCGTACCTGCTACCTCCAGCATAAAAACAGGCCTGTTTGCTTCAGTACCACCTCCATCAGCCGCTTCTATTTTTAAGATACCGCTTGTCAGTGGTTCAGCTACACAGAAACCCACCGATGCTTCTTCCGCCAGTGCCTTCTTCAATTCAAGATTCACACCCAATACCGAAACGACAACAACAGCTGCTGGAATTTTTGGTGGCTTTGCCAAAAAACCTGCTTCTGCAGCTGCCGTTAGCAGCAGCATTTTTGGTGCAGCAGCAAAAGAAACAGTCAATATCTTTCAACAACAACAGCAGCTTAAACCAACGCCCCTGCCAACAGACAACATATTCAAGCATTTTCAAACAACAGCGCCAGCATTTGAGACATCTATACAACCTTCTACCAACATATTTGGAGCAGTTATCCCTACAACAACAACCACAACTGCCCTATTGCCACCAACAAACATAGACTTGGCAGCTCAGAAAACTTTAGATGAAACGCTTGCACGTAAACGTGAATTAGAAGAGCAGCAACGCCAGAAACTTGTAGAACTAGAAGCAGAACGTCGAAAATTGAAAATGTTTGAGGAAGAAAAAGAGCGTTTGCGCGAGGAAGCTCGCCGTCAGAAACGTCTTGATGCCTTCAATACCAGAGCCACACGTGAAAGTCAAAAACTCTATGAAAACCTGCTGACCGACGCCATTCGCCATTTAGTTGCTGACGAACTTGAACATTTTCAGGATATCGAACGTCGCACTTTGCAGCTAACAGCAGAACTCATAGATGAGTGCGTCCTGGCACAGGTACAAGAAATACAAAATGAGGAATATGCGCTCATGTGTCACGATCAAATGATTCTACATCGTTATTTCGAACGCTGGCTTGTGGCCACGCGCAAAAAGCTCGAGCAACGCCAACTTATGGAAACCACACCTATTTGGGTGACCAGCGAAACGCGTGCACAACAATCACAGCAGCTGCAACATCCAAAACAAGCCGAAAACCTTAAAATGATCAAGCGTTATCGACTCGGCCAAGCTTGCGACTTTAAACTGCTGCTGGCGCCACCCATTGGTGGTTATGCCGCCCCACAGCCCATAAATATTTTTGAGCTTATTTCGCAACATTTTAAACGGAAGCAAATGTTTAAAAGCGGCATTGTACAACGGCAGAAATATTTTAAACTTGTGCTCACGCTGCCCGGAGATTGTGAAGAATTGCATGGTTTTGAAGGCATGTGTAACCGTTGGCTGTACAAATATTTGCGTCTTAAGCAGCAGCCAACCACAGGTGACTGCTACATTAATGGTGTGTTGCACAATGTGGCTCTCTGCGTGCGCAAACTAACCGGCATGCTGCCCTTAAATGAGTCCGGTCAGCGTGCACGCAATCATGAGAGTGACAATGCGGATGCCATTATATGCTTCATGACTGGCGACAACTTGCGCAATACACGTCGTCGGCTGCATCATCTGCTCAAGCTTTCTAAGTTATACAAGCCTGTGCCCATCAGCCTGGTCGTCTACAATGCCAACATCGACGATGAGCGCAAGCTGGCTCATAGTTTAGACCTGGATAACTTCATAGCTGAAGGTAGAGTCTCGGGTTTTAATATCTTTGGCAGCCAAGTGTCCAAAAATGACTTCAATTTCTATACCAACCTGCATCGTGCTGTGCGCTTTGTGGCACGTGAGAGTAGCTTCAATAATACCGAAAGCGAGGCATTAGAAATGCAAAAGTTGCACAGCTGGCTGGAAATAGCATTAGGCGATGGCATGTGGCAGCGCTGGCAAGAGGCAAGTTTGCAGAATCCTGTCTTCAATAAAATCTGTAGCATGCCGCGTTTTGTTGTAGCTCTATACAATGAAGCACTGCAACGTCTGCAAGATATCATCGCTGAAGACTTTCAAGATGCACCCGAGTTTGCTGAAGAACTGCGTCAATTTGTGCCTCCCATGCCATATGATATACCTTTGGGTCTGGAACACTTTCCTAAAAATTGGAAGAGTGCACAACGTTGTGAAAAAATGTTAAATTTTTTAAATAGTCTTAAACTTCCTGCGCTCACAGAACAACAGCTACCGCTCAATGCTGAAATAGATGATCTAGAACTGGCTCTGTTAAACTATGTATCCAGTTGCATACCCAACGACGATGTAGCGTCTACGCAAGCAGCCTATGAAGCCATTAAAACGCTTATTGAGCTGCTTAACAACGTAGATCTGCAGATTTTGGAGCTGCCCAAACGCCTTGCAGCTATTTGCTGGCTGCCTGTTATAAAACCTGTTGTTTTTACACTCATAAATCATGTGCTGCAGCAAAGCAGCACTATGCTGCCAACGGAAATCTTCTATCGACGTCAGGCCTTTAGCGATTATCAGCAGTTGCCTTGGTGGCTTAATTTTGCTCCAATGTTGTGCGTAACCGTTGACTATAACCAAACGCCAGAGCCTGTGGATAGCAGCTTCAACAATGATGATCCTAACAATGATGTGGAGACAATCATACAACATGCCGAAGCTACTTCACGCAAGGCAGAGGAAAATCTATTAACTCTACGACAAAAATCATCAAGAATAATAAATGATGAATTAACGCGTGAACTAGACGAGAATTTCTATCAGTTTGAATTGGCAAAAAAATGCGGCTCTTTTACCACAATTTTACCCGATTACGATGATGAAGATGATGATGCCGAGCTGACAAATGACGAAATTGATACGCATGGCTATAACACAAAGCAAAATAAATCATCGCCGCTGGGCAAGAAACGCAAACTTGATGAACCACCCAGCTCAGAGCTGGATGCAGTTATGGCTAAAGCCTTTGCCCTAATCGAAGAAGTTGAATCGAAGCAAGATCATTCACGTGCTCGCAAACAAACTCGCAAAACTCCGCTGCACGAATTTTTTTAAAATTAAGTTTATTTCCATTAAGTATTAATTTAAGAGAACTTTTGACGTTCGTTTAGTTTGTAGAAAGACAGCATTTGATATGTACATTTTTTTTTTATATTCGTGAAGCTCTCGCTTCTTCTGCAACCTCCCATACTCATGTTGTCCTATTATTGTCAGTTGCTTGCCGCATTCGTTGCGAAAGTAAATTTAATTAAAAATCAGTATGTTTGCCAAACAAATTTAAAACTTTTAATATTCTAGTTGTCTTAACTTTTTGCAAAAGAAAGCTCCGTGAAATTCAAGGGGCATCAATAAGCAGCCAAGACAACTTAAAGAATTTAAGAGCAACAGTGCAATCAAATCCAAGGACCGGAAAGAACTGGCAAAAGTTTGTATACTATATATAACCTAACCTAACGCTTAAACCTGTTACAAATAAGCCTTATTTTTTCCAATCCATTAGAAAGACGATCCCACTGTTTGAGCCAACTCCCGTGAGATTAGCCTTCTTAATATCGCATATAAGTTCCTGCCCATCGTATAAGTCAAAGACTTATGATCTTCATACGCCAATCAGTTGGCCTTTAACAGTTTAACTTTAGGTCTAGAAAATCTACGATCGAACAGATTTTAACCACAAACTTTGAAGAAGAGCCTAGAAAAATAAATCTATACACACACAATATATTTTTGTCGCCTTCGACAGTCCAATAAGGAATCATCTATACTCCACAATGTCTGAAAAGAGTATTACTATAAAGCTTATTCATCTCCGTAAGCTGACACTGACCAGTACCTCTTCTACTAATTCAACATCAAACGAGATTTCACACATATAAGGTCCTGTCGAGTGTATTCTGTGAAAGACTGAAGCCCATCGTCGACCAACTGATTAGACTTTATCAGTGGGACTTCAGACCTGAAAAAACTACATTGGCCAGATATTAAGTGAAAACCTTCAAGAAACAAATTGACAAACACCATATTTTTGTCGATTTCAAATCCGCCTTCGACAGTCACCTATGCCGCATCATGTCTGAATTTGGTATTCCTGCAAATTTAATACTTCTATGCAGGATGACACTGAACAACATCTTAGCAATACAGTGAAAATCGGGAAGGACTTCTCCCCTCATTCGATCCAAACGAGGTTTCATACAAGTTGATTCCTTGTCGCGCGGCTTTTTCAATTTAATGATGAAAAAGATCATCCGAGCTGTTGATTTGAAACGAATGTCGCCATATTTTAAAAAAGTGTTATGCTGTTGGCGTTATGCAGATGATATTAATATCATTGTCCATAATTCAAATCATAGAAGTTAGCTCAGAATTCTCATGATCATATAAAGAGTGAGTTGCAGTGAATACGGATAAGAGGAAATATCTGGTGTTAACAAACAAAACGTCCCAACGACTTGAAAACTATATGACTGCTGACAAGACGTCCTTTAAGGCTGTTATATATTTTGTTAAACTGAGATATAGCATAAACTCCTCCCACGATACTCCTCCAGCGATCAAAAGAATGTTAAATCTGGCAGAGGTCTCTGGTCCACAGTTGGCAGAGGTCTCTGTCGATGAAAATAGGTCACGTTCTATATCGAGCCATAACCGCGAAAAAGGTGTAGCCATCAAAATTAAAATTTTAAAGAATATTTCTTTTAATTATTTTCGAGTTAAAATTTTTAGTTACGAAAGTATTTTTTTCACAATTCTAACATATAAGCAATTATATTATTATAATTACTATTATTTTATAATTATAGATTTTTGATAACGAAATAAATTATAAGTTTCGATAAGCAAACAAATTTTTTTTAACTACTGGTAACTAGTGTCCGACCGAAACCAAAATTTTGGCCGAAACCGAAACCGAATTTCGGCCATTTTTCTAATATTCGGCCGAAACCGAAACCGAAACCGAAACTGAAAGTTTACATACAAATTTTTTTTTAAACATTTTATTTATTTTTTAATTTTTGTTAAAAGCTTTCAAAAACAAAACAATTCAAACAGATAATAATAACGTTTACATACGATAAATATTCTTTGAATATTAAAGTTCAACTTTAAAATAATAAATAAAGAGATCATTTTTAATACCACTTTAAGGAACTTTTTAGTGTTTAGAGTTATTCGGTTTCGGTTTCGGCCATATTGATGCCGAATAGCCGAAACTGATTAAAAGGGCCGAAACTGGCCGAAACCGAAACCGAATATTCGGTCGGACACTACTGGTAACATCTTTTTCGCGGTTATGGCTCGATATGTCAATTATCATTTGCATCCTAACATATGACACACAAACTTTGTTGTTGAGTTCTGATGAAGGTGTCTGAGCTGGGGCTTTACTCTGTATCGCGATTCGAAAGGCAATGCGATTCGAAAATTAAATGCGATTCGAAAGTTAAATCTCAAAATGTAACTATTTCGCATTAGTAACAGTGACTTAACTTATCGTTTCAACAAATATTCAGTTAAAGATAGCATAACTGGCTTTTAAACGTTAAAAATGCGAAAATCAGTGTGAAGAAACAGAAGAAATGTCAAAATATTTAATGCGAAAGTCGAATTGCAGAGTGTCAAATTTCCGAATTCGAACAATTTAGCTTTCGAATCGCGTTGCAGAGTAAGGCCCCTGACTTTAGGAGCATTAGAGAGAAAAATCATTCATAAGATCTTTGGTACAATCTGTGTTAATGGTTAGTAACGAATTCGATACTGCTAATGGTTCAGGAGGATTTCTTCGATACAAAAAAAAAATTATGCAGAAATAGTTTTTAAGAGTCCCTCTAACTTTTGAGTCTATGTCCGGCTGATGTTTTTTCTCCATACAATATCGATCCGGCTTACTTCACAGGCAGGTGAAGTTTCCATTTGATTTTGCCGAATTTCAAACTCAGCTTACATATTACAAATGAAAATTAAACTGTTTTGAGTGGTTTTATGTTTTGATGACGTCACTTTGTATGGGAGCTTTAGTTTTCATTCGATTTTTCATACTCAGAGTGGTTATTTTAGATCAAAGCTTATGTGCAGAATTTCAAGTTATTCAATTAATTTTTTGGAATTTCAAGTGATTTTAATGAATTTCAAAGTCACTTTGTATAGGAGGTAGGCGTGGTTTTCATCCGATTTGTGTCATTTTCGCACTTGATCTTTGCGAAAATGACAACGATAAACAATGTGAATTTTAGACTAAGTCGCCGAGGTATTTTGAGTTTAAAGTTTCAGGAAATGAACAATTTTTTTAAATGATCCTGTATAAATATATGGCCCAATATAGACTAGGTTGTGTAACTAAAATTATTTTTATATTATAAAAATCCCCTTCACCATGTTTAACAGTCATGGCCAGTTCTTTTGTCGGACAAAAACAAATGTCTTTATTTTAATTTTTTCCTAAACATACACTATCTGACCAGTCGCAAACCCAAAATTGTTTGTGTATAATTTAAACAAAGATGTTTTCGTACATTTTCACATTTTTCGATAACATTGAAATAAATTGTCTTGTACTAACTATTCCACGACGGATCAACAGTCGTTATTGCAGTTTTTTTTTATATAGATTTTAAGAATGGCAGCATAAATCCACAAATTTAATTTTATAATTTTTTGTGAATTTGAATAAGAATAGTTCATTCATGGCGGATCCGTAAATAGTGAGATTAGTGTTATTACAAGGGAACAGAGAGAAACTTGAGGGCTCGTAAGAGATTTGCTTTATAAAAATAAATTATTTAATTGTAAAAATATCAACTATATCAGCGTAGACATCTTTTAAGTTCATTATATGCACTGCTTTAAAAGTTCAGCATTGTTTGCACCACTTGGCGATGGTTATTTACCTTAAATTGCTTACTCATTGTTGATGCAACAGCTCCAACAACAATCTGAGTAAATATTTATAACCATCATCTATTTTGGGGCCTTACTCTGCAACGCGATTCGAAAGCTAAATTGTTCGAATTCGGAAATTTGACACTCTGCAATTCGACTTTCGCATTAAATATTTTGACATTTCTTCTGTTTCTTCACACTGATTTTCGCATTTTTAACGTTTAAAAGCCAGTTATGCTCTCTTTAACTGAATATTTGTTGAAACGATAAGTTAAGTCACTGTCACTAATGCGAAATAGTTACATTTTGAGATTTAACTTTCGAATCGCATTTAATTTTCGAATCGCATTGCCTTTCGAATCGCGATACAGAGTAAAGCCCTTGATCTAAAATAAATTATCTGTACTTTGCACCCAAAAATTGTGTAAACAAAAATTTTCATGGCGATATGCAAATACAAAGTTCAACTGACGAAATATGCAAGACGTAAACATGTTTGCCAAAAACAGTTACGTTTATCAATCGAATGATTTCAGCAACTTTTAAAAAACACGGCAATGACTGGTTGAACTAAAAATACCTATAGATAAAGATAAAAACAAACATATTGACAGCTAATTAGAACTAGTCAAAATGTCTAAACTTTATGATAGCTCGGAAAGAAAACTAAAAGCATTTTTTTTTTAGAACGCCTCAAAAGGCGGAACATTAATTTAATCAACTAATTCGAGCATTACAAGTCTAACAGGGGTCTAAAATTAAGCATAGAGGGAAAATTTTAATTTTGACCAGTACTGCTGGGCTGAACTACAGAAAAATACACTATCATAATTTAAGTATTATGCACTAAAATTTCACAATATGTGGCAACTTAAGAGCTAATATTAAATAATAAAAAAATAAACAAGTTCAATTGCGTATTTTTGTTATTGTTGCTATTTTGGCCACACAGCAGCGGAAAATTAACGCAAGTGTTTTTCTGAAGATCTTATTTGCTGTTGTTGTTTTGTTTGTTAACTCACGTGATGCGCTGTTGGAAAATAACTTGAACTAGTGCCAATTAAGCTATATTTCGACGCACACTTTTGATTTTTTGAGCTGTTGTAGTTAGGCGAATCCAAGTACACGTTGCAATATCCCGTCACTGTGCGCCAAGTAGTTCTTTTTTATATTACAGTTAAAGGTAATTCAAATATTGATTATTTATATTTTACATGTTTTGCAACATTTAATGTTTGCTGTTATAGAGAAAATTGCAATAAATCAATTAGTGTTATTAACATGGTTTTGCACTAGCTTGCTGGGATGCTGAATTATTGCATGTGATGCTGAACCTTGCACTGCCGCAAAGCCTCATTGAAGCCCTCACAAAGTGTCAAGTCAGATTGTCCCTGTGCACATTGTATGAATTGTTGAATTTCCCAGCTGCATGGACCCTTAGCTTCGTTGGTAGCTGGAGCGGCGTATTGCTGCACTGGTGCAGCTGCCTGTGGCGCAGCCACTTCTTTTTCACCGGAACCGCTGAACATGCCAGTTAAACCGGCACCTACAACATGACCCTGCAATTAAGCAATAGTTGGTTAATAACAAGAGTGCAAATATTTTATGCTCAGACTTACCACTGCGGAGCCAACAGCTACACCTCCAGCGGTGGCTGCCATCTGCTGGAACATGGATGGCTGTTGTGGAGCACCAACAGCTGAGGAGGGTGCCGCCATTGGTGCCGGTGGTGGAGCAGCAGCTGTGCGTGCTGGCACATTAGGAGTGGGTGCCGGAGCCGAACGAATAGGTGCACTCCTGCAAAAGAACAAAGGTGTTGAAATTGCGTTACATAAAATTTTTTATTTTCTGGAACATTCTATATTTTGTAAGCAGGCAAATATGATACGTTTACGAAACCATGTTACGTAACAAGTTTCGCATGTTGTTTATACAACTAGGTTACGTTTCATAAAGTTTTCCAATACATTTTCTCTTTGTAATTTTGTTTTCATTATCCACACTTGGACTTTCTAGTTATGCTTGCCACATTAGAAAACATTTATTTTTTCACGACCCTGAATTAGCACTTTGGCCTGGCTGCTTTTATTGCTAAGCATATGGCATTGCTCCATTTATTTTAAAGCCATAAAACTTACCTTCTGGTTGCTGGTGGTGGGCTTGCAGAACGTCCTCGTCGTACCATTTTAGTTGCTTTTAATTTTTTAAATAATTTTTTGCCTTCAAATAGCACTTGATTTTAGTTCAAGATTTTCTTTCAAATGAATCGCTATTTATTTCTTATCGGATTTTTCAGTATTTCTATCCCTTTTTTATCTTTTCAACTGACGTTTCTCTCCCAGGTGCAGCGATATTTATCGAATTTTACAATTGCGAGAAAATTATGCTGGATTGTGCGCACTGTCACCTCGCTCTAAGTACTAGTGCTGCGCTCTTCACTCTTATGCAGAAGTAAGCCACAAAATTCGATAAGAAAAGAAAACTAAGTTCGATTATAATCAATTTCCACTAGTCTGGCAAATTGTAATAGACTCATGTGTGTGTGTACTGTTGTAAAAGATTTTTATGGTGAAATAACATGCAGTATTGCAGGCACCGGAAATAGAATTATGAGTTATTTAAGTTATATAATTCTTATATGAAATTAATTGATATTTTTAATTTGTCATTATGTAGTGCAAAAAAGTTATCGAAACTTGCAATATTGCTGAAGAATTTTTCAAAATGAGTCATTGAGGCAATATAAACTTAACCATTTTATATTATATTGCATTAGAGATAAAAATATTTTCGTAAACAAAATACAGTGAACCAAAAAAATTTTGTACAGTAAACACTTTCATGTTCAAAGTTGAATTACTACGTAGTAATTTATGCGGTTAAGTTTAAATCTAAAATAATAAGAAGATATATCCAGGTTTGTTTACACAAATAGTGTTGACCTACCTCATATTAAGAAAATGTGAAAATCTATATATAACAGTACTTCTAAGGCATATTAGCTTATTTCCAAAGTGTAAATTCCTTAAACTCAGATTTCGTTAAAAGAGTTAAATTTCAAACACAATTAAAACTAGTATCGTAAGTCTCATATTTATCGGCAGTTTACTCAAAAATTTAAACTGAGATTCAAAAACTTCAAGAGACTATTTGAGAGGACTGTATTAGAATTCCTGATCACGGTTGATTATTATCTTTACTTGTTGTACTGATAAAAGATCATTTGTATCTTATTGTACTAATAAATTTCAAATAAATAATAATAATAATAATAATTTTACGATTACAACAGCACACTTCTTTTAATGTTGCAGAATCCTTAATGCGTTACCTATTTCCACTTTTTATTTTGATAAACTTAAAAAAGTGTTCAAAATATATTTCATTCTTTGTTGTTTACCATTAATTTTTTTTTCCAAAATATATTTTTTTTCAGAGAATGTATGTCAAATCTAATAGCGTTTCTTTTCTCAACGAAAAATTGTGCCTTCTGAAGGTGCAGAATTTTTCCTATTTTGACCTGAACACACAGAATTCTGAACTGTTTTTAGCTGAGAAATGATCACAAAATTATCAAAATTTTTTCAACGTTTAAATGGTTTTTAAAATTAAAAATTTTAAAACTTCAAATTCAAAAAATTTTTTCCCACTAGAAAAAATTTGATTTTTTTTCCATAGAAGAATTCTGACGTTTTCCGTAGAAGAGCTCAATCTTTTCTGAACTGTCAATGGTAACGTTAACTATTTTCTATATGTCTTTTGTTTTGTTTATTCAGTTGGTGGCATTTGAGGTCAGAATTTTTCGAACCGGCAAAATAGAAATTCTGCATTTAAGGTCAACATATTCGAGAAATTTAGAGGTTTAATTTTATTTGAGAAAAGAACAAAAAAAAAATGAAAAAAAAAAATCAAATAGGGCAGAAAAAATTCAAAATTTTGTTGAGAAAAGAAAACGCTCTTAAAGTTGAAATAAAGTTGAAATTTAAGAGATAAGTAAAGGGAAAATTTAAGAAGGAAAAGAAGATGTTTCTGGGAAAATACAAAAATCGCCGATTGCCCTTTCAAAATATTTCGAATGCCTTAAAATGGCAAAATAAATTCGAAACACCTGAGTCAACGATCATGCGGAAAATAGATAGTTGTGAAAAAAGTGTAAATGGCAAAGCAATATTCGCAAATCAGTTCTAAAATAATAAAATAAGATCTTATGATGGCATGAGCTCAGTGAGAGTAAGAAAACGATTACTGGAGTCTAAATTGTGCGCACTAAGGCCCCGAAAAGCAGGGCTGTAAAAGAATGCATTCAATTTGATTGCTTCTACAAAATTTTGAATCAGTGAATAACGAAATAAGAATACATTCAATGAATGCAAAATTGATCCATGAATAAAATTTTTAATTCTTAATCAATTTTTTAAAATTGATTAATTATTCATTTCTATTATTCATTTGTCGTTATTCTGAATAATGCATTCATTTTGTTATTCAAATGAATGCTATTCATAAAGAATGCTATTCACAAAGAATGCAATTCACAAAGAATCGTTGTTCATTTTGCATTCATGCATTCATTTTTTATTCATTATTCATTTTTTATTCATTATTCATGTTTTATTCATTATTCATTTTTTATTCATTATTCAGTTTTTATTCATTATTCATTTTTTATTCATTATTAATTTTTTATTCATTATTCATTTTTTATTCATTATTCATTTTTTATTTTACAAAAATTACATATATTTTTGACTTAAAATCTATTATGCAATATAGCTTATTTTGAAACAATTTAAAGGACTTATATAAACAAAATAAATGCCATACCAAAAGTGCTTATGTCTGAATTTATGTTGGAAGATACAAATCTGACAAAGAATATCCTACTGAACTGCGGCCAAGAAAAGGCTATATTGAATAGAATTTGGGAGCAAATCTGTAGGCCCACCTATCATGGATGAAAAAATATGGCGGAATGTTAATTTTTAGTTTTGACTATTTTCTGTGATTTAAAATTGTTCTCAATCACAGGTATTTGCTGAACAGAAACATAATGTGAAGAAGTAGCTTTTTTTTCATCAAGACTTCAAACAAATAAACTGGAGGAGATTCATGTGAAGAAAAACTCTTGACTGCTGAAAAAGAGCATTTACTTGAGGCTAGCGGCATGATAAGATATTTAGTCTGTTCGCGTACCGATTCACAAATAATTATATCGATTATAATCAGCTTTTTGCGTTCGAGTACAGCTTTTGCGTTTGCAAAAAATTTGCAAAATAAGAGAAATTGAGAGCACAAAGTGAAACTTGACTTGGAAGGGAAGTTGCAAATCCCTGCTGAATAAATTTGTACAGTCGAGAATTTGCAAAATAGATGATTTAAGACAGTTGGAATTTTTAACAATCAATCAATTTAGTTAAAATTTAGTAAAAACCAACTTTATTCAACGATATTCTTGTTAAAACTTACCGCTTTCAACCTTGCGAAATGTTCCAGGAGAACACTTCACGTTCAATTTCCTTTTGTTTTCCATTCCACTTGAAGTGTATGCAAGAGACGTTAATCAGCTGTTATCGAGGCTTGCAAACTTTTTTCACTATATCATTTTGACATTAAATTTTAAGGTATAAGAAATCGCATAAATAACAGCTTTTATGCAATATTTTGCTTAAAACATGTGAATACATAATTTTTTCTTAATTTTCGCCATTGTCAAACGGAAAAAATTGACCACGTGTTGGCATATTTTATTAGACTGACAATAATTGACTATTAAAACTGATATAGTGAGAACCAGGCTTTACTCTCTTGCAAGTTGCTGTTAAATTTTTTAAACGCAGTCATCCAAATTTGAAGCCATGTAGTAAATATTAAATGCTGCATTGCAAAAACGTTTATATTCGATAAATATTATTTTGTTTTTCATAGTTCATGGTCAGAGTGAACGCTACAAGCGATGCGATGCTTTAAAGCTACAAACCTTTGCCAGTGCTTTTCTATGAAAAAATACAAAAGGTGTCAGAGTAAAAGCGCTGCTATAAGTTATATGAAAGCTCCTACTTTGAAAGCTCCAAGAATTCGATAGATGATTGAAATTATTTGTATGAAATTTGAAATATAAAACTGAATAATTCAGCCTTTTTAACAAAAAAAAACGCTTTCACACTGACATAGAATAGCATCTAATAGGAAAGTTTCAAGTTTCGCTTCACTTGTATAGCTCACTCTGACATGAGACTTACGAATTTTTCGTCCACACTGTTCTTGAAAAATTTTTTTTTTTCAACAATCATTTTGATTTTTCGTTTCAAAAAGTATTTTTAATAAAAATATAGAATAGAATCTTTTATTTTATTTATTTTATCTCTTAATGAACTGTATTGTATCTTTTAATGAACTGTATTTTTATACTCAAAATTTGAACTTTTGCAAGTAAAAACAACTTCATTATTATGGCCTTTATTTTAATGGCGCCTGTAATTAACTATTTAATTGCATGCCAAAATACATTAATATGTATATGTTATAAATCACACAATTTAAATTCGATCAAGTTTTGCGCATGCGCAAAGCTTTTGCGTATCGTTATGGTTAACGCAAGCATATGTTGTCTATTAACCGGTGTCCAAAGGCCGCATGCAATTAAAGTAGACCAAAAATGCAGTTGAGGAAAAACATTGAATATCTGCGCCCACAGCGGAAGCTGGTTTGTTGTAGGCTGGCGTTGTTCGAATTCCTCAATTTATAAAAAAAATTTGCATAATTTCTTTGCTTTTATTCTGTTGCCTTGCAGCTTAACAATTTATTTAGTGGAATTTGACACCCAAACTGCATTGTGAATTTTGGTTTGGTATTTTGCTCGATTGAATTCTTGGCATCTATGACAAGGCTACATAAATTGACTGCTGACTTAGTTGACTTTATTTTAATGCTGCGTTTAAATTAAGCAATAAATTAATGCAGTCATGTCTTGAGATATCTTGATAGTGGCACGTAGATAAATCAGCCGCAATGGGTGTTTATAAAAGGTAATATTTATTTATCCGGCTCCGTTGTCGTATACAAGTTAAGATAATTTTCAGCCACCAAAATTCTTAGGAGTGCACATGCTTTTGTTTTAGTAGAACACAAATTTAAGAAATGCGTTTTTACTAAGATGATGTGATGGTCAATTTTTTCTGTATTCATTTGGAAAATTTATTAAAAATATATACTGAAACTAAAATGATATCATAAAAAGCTTTTCTTAAAATTTTTATTTGCAAAATTTGTTATATTTTTTCTTAATCTTGTTCAAAGTGACTTGCTAATCTAGTTAAAAGTTGAAATTTAACTTCACAACAACAACAAAATAGACCAAAGAATTGCGTTGGATTTGTTTGATCGGTAAATACTTGTAAGCACAGTGGTGACCACACGGAGAGAATTGTGTGCAGAAATTATGCGCTATGGGCACAACTTATGCAAAAATTGTTCACGAAAAATGACCAAGAACAGTTGTTCATAATCTATGCACACTTGTTCATAACTTAAGTTCAGCACTATGAGCATGTTTTATGAACAACTGGGCATAGATTATGAACAACATTTTCATAGATTCTGAACAACTGAGAAAAGGCTATGAACAACTGTGAATAGGTTGTGAACAACTGGGCAAAGATTGTGAACAACATTTTCATAGATTCTGAACAACTTGGAAAAGACTATGAACAACTGTGCATAGGTTATGAACAACTGGGCATAGCTTATGAACAACATTTTCATAGATTCTGAACAACTGGGAAAAGACTATGAACAACGGGGCATATTATATGAACCACTGGACATAGTTTATGAACAACTATGCATAGGTTATGAACAACTATGCATACGTTATGAACAACTGGGCATAGGTTATGAACAACTGTGCATAGGTTATGAACAACATTTTCATAGATTGTGAACAAATATTTACATCTCCTGCTAATATTAAAGAAACAAAATTTCATTTTATTTTCAAATGTCAAAATGAATTTCAAAATTCCAAGCGTCGACTGTGCTAACCTTCCACGTCTGTTTCTCAATTGTTTTTCTTGCCACAGGCTTAAAAATTGCTGCCACCACCTTCGAGACTTTAATTAATTCTAAATCTGGAAGAAAATTCAAAAATAATAATTAAATTAGTTCTTTATTTCATAAGTTTAAATTGTTTTTACCTTTGTTTGTTGGAAGATGATTTATAATTTTTTAGCAGCTGGAAATTTAACAATATTTTTGCATACTGCTATAATGTTATCCTTCAGTGAATTCCAGTTGTTAAGAAATAAGTTGGACTTTTCCGGGTACAAATTATGGAAGTCAATATCGATCTAAATATAAAAATATAAAGTTTTTATTTATATATTATATAAATTTAAATTTTCTACCAAACGATATCCGTTACTATGCGCATATAATGGGCAGTCGGAAAGTATAAATTGTAGCGGATGGATATTAATGTCCTGGCGCCGAAGAGCAAAGCTGGAGTTCCAGTTCAATTCCACCGTCTCCCAAGGCGAATTTCTTGTTTTTAGCCAAATTTTATCTTCTGAATCGATTCCTGATACCGAAATAGCACTTTCTTCTCGACTTTCCAATTCGGATTTGTTATTTGTTCTAACGCGGAGATATTTTTTAAAAAAACCGGATTTTCTGAGTGTTAAATATATGATAATAACTCAATACTTACCTCTGGTTTTCTTAATTTACACAATTATATATTTCTAAATAATATTAAATGATATATAACACACTACTGTCGCTTCTAAACACAACCAGTACTCTTTACACAAAGAACACAAGTGAAACTAACTTGCAATTACTGCATACTCATTATCCATATGTGTACGCATTGTTCATAATCTATGCAAAAATGGGCACAACTTATGCCCATCTACAACAAGATACACACATATCAAAATGTTGGGCAAAATCTATGCACAAGTAGGCATAACTCATGAACAATAAGTGTTAATAGTCGTTCATGCACAATGTTCATATATTATGATCAATTGAGTTTAATTTTCAAATAATTAAGCTATGAACAATGTTCACAAACTGTGCCCATTTTTTGTGTATAACTTATGCACAATTTTAATAGATTGTGCAGAATTTATGGTTATTAGGCATAATTTATGCGTAAAGCTGCATATTCAAAAATGTACCTTAACATTTTATAGTTATGAACAGCTTGTGCATTAATAATGCACAACAGTTCTCTCCGTGCATGACATGCAGGTTAAGTGTGTGGCTTAGCATGTTGGGAGCCCGGGTTCGATCCCCAGCCGCGGCGAAAAGTTTTTTTCAGTAAAAAATTTTTCTGTTGGGTCACCACCTCTCTGCAGACAATGGCAAGCCTCAGAGAGTAAACAATGCCATGTAAAGCTTCTTGAGAACATGAACTTTAGCCGTTCGGAGTTGGCATAAAACATGTAGGTCCAGTTCTCGGTCAATTGTGTGCAAACATTTAATAACACACACAACACAATTGATCATAAGAAGCTCGGTCAAAGTCCTTTCAAGGGCTGAAATGGCCAATTAGTTTTTTTTTTAGTTTTTTAAATACTTGTAAGGCAACAAACTTCTGTTGCCAAAATTAAAAAAAAACTAAACTGCAAATTAGTAGTGAATGAAAAATTTTGTCTTATAAAAGTTGCCCAAATCACTACATTTACTAAATAAATGTCTTGCTGTTTGAAAATTAACGCTGTTATTTTTCTCAATGGATGAGAAAAAGTTACATCAGCAAAATGAAACGCCATAATGAAACTCAACTTGTTCATCTAGTTATTACTTTATTGCTGAAATCGATTTGGGCGTATGAGTGTTACCAATTTTAATATTGTAATAGATTGGTTTAAGAATGAGAGATTGTAATAGAGTGTTGTAGCGTTGTATCGATTTTAAATAATCGAAATAGTGCTAAGATTTGGCTCACACTGCTCAAGTCAAATTAACGGTAATTTTTTAACATTACTTGTTGAACTTGATGTTTAACCATGATAGAATAACAAGGTAGACGCATATTGAAGGGGAAGTGAGCTAGATGTCAAAATCAGCTGTTTAAATTTGAGTTGTTCTAATTGTTGTTGTTGTTCCCTTTTCGTTTCAAGTTTATAACACTCACAGCATTGTTTGTGTAAAACAAAGACATTTGAGCAGCCATATTAATATGAACCTACCTTATTATTCTATCATGATGTTTAACAACCTCATTCAGGTGAGCGAAAATTCACCACGTTTACAATGGTAAATAAATTGACAGCTGCAAATAGTTTCTACCTACATTTAATTTTTAAAGCACTTTTCTTGACACAGTTGACAATAGCAAAAGAGGTGTTGACAGTTTCGAAAGAAATTATAGATTGAAAAGTAGTATCTCTTTTAATTTAAAAGATATAGTGGTTCAAAGTTCCATTTTAAAAGTGTAATATCTCTAAAAGTTTCAAAGATTTGCAGCAATGCTTGTAACATTGAAAAGGTATTTAATTATCTTTGTTATACTTGTTAGAATTTTTCTTAAATTTTTTTGGGCCTATTGAAATATAATCAGCCTGACTAATTGACAAATGAAAAAGGTCGAGTTTCCTTAATGTCAACATTTGAATATGAGACGACTTTAACATTTTGTCGTACCAAAATCAATTTCAGTAGGCAATTACATAAATGCAACTTTTCGAGGGAAAACTGTGAAAACTGGCAACAATGACGAAAAATGTACGCAGTGTTTTGTTTTTTTATTGACTGACACATACTTTAAACGTTAAAATTTTCTATCAGATCGGTCTCCTCAATCAATTTCTTAATTTTTATATTTTAAAAACATAAATTTAAACAGGATTGAGAATGTCAATTGTAAGAACGAGAATAATTAATTTAATCTTGTTGGTTAGTTAGAATTTTTAACTTTAGCTGGTGCTGAAGCAATTTTATTTTTTGGATGCCTAAAGAAATCACCGTTTAAAATTGCTTTGTTAAATAGCATTTACTATGTTTTCAGCCGCCCCCGAATTTTTGTTTCCAATAATTATTTTTTTCGTTTCAGGATTCGTTAATAATACGCTTATCTCATTTTAAACAATTAACCAACGAGTAATTACTTTTATTTTTAGCGATTCGTTACCGAAAGGTTCCATTAATCTCTAACGATTCGTAGCGGAGTGTTTTGTTATTTTACAATTATTTCCTATAATAAGTTTGGATTTCATGAGTTTCATAAATAAATGATACAACTTTTTATAAATTTATAAATATAATTAATATTTTATTTTATTTTGTTTTGCTTTTTGAACTTTGGTGATTCGTTAAAGAATTGTTTCTTTTAAATTTGACGATTTGTTGATGAATTGCTTCCTTTAAAATTAACGATTCGTTAACGAATTGCTTCTTTTAAATATGAAGATTCGTTTAAGAATTAATTTTTAAAGTTTGGCAACTCGTTCACGAATTGATTTTGTCGGTTTGAACGATTCGTTTAGGAGGGAGAAATTTCTCGCGTTCACGATATTATAAGTGAGTTGTGTATGATAATTGCTGTTGAATGAAATGTTCGAGAAAACGATTCATAAACCATATCATAAGTAATATTAGTACGAAAAAACATACAAATTCAATTTAAGTAATAAAGACAAAAAATTTTTTCCAGAAAACCACCTTTTTGGACGAGACTCTTCCACCTCGATTGGTATTTTAACAAGCAAAACTGCCATATCATGAAGAAGCCAATGCATCCGCCGCAAATCACTGTTTGGTGCGGTTTATGGGTCGGAGGCATCATCGAGCTGTCTTTTCCCAAGATGAGGAAGGAAACACTGAAAAGTGCAATTCAGAGCGTTACCACACTATGTTGGAGGACTATTTTGTGCCGGAGTTTGAAGCCCAGAACGGTGTAATTTCTCGTAGCAGTGAAATAAATTGGCCGCCCATTGGTTACACGTGTAATCGAAAGTGTGAAATATCTACAGAATAGTCTCGTTGAACATATCCGCGAAATAATTCTTCACACATGATCCTATTGTGGGATCTTTTGAAAGAAATAAAATATTTGGAAATATTTCGAACCGTTTGCGTTTCATTTAAAATCAACATACCACACCTGCTTATGTAACACTCCTTACATAATTTTCTGTCAAATGTAGAGCCAGCGCTTTTAGTTGCGTTTCAAGCACTCAAAAAACTTTTAGAAGTGCTTTGCTTCCCGATGGGTAGTGCGACCCTTACCTTGCGCCAACCCGTGAGCTTTCGATGATCCAGTATTTATTTGGAAAATTTTTCCCATTAAACTTCAGCAACACAATTAACAATTTTCAACCATGTTTCTTCGGCTATGATTTTTCATCCGTCAAAATGAAGTGAGCGTAAACCGTTCAGCCGAAGTAGCCCAAAATATTTTCTCTCGCTAAGATGGTGCCCGCTCAGGGAACATATTGTGTGAGCGGTTTATGCCATTCATACATACCATTTAGCCGGAAAGTTGTGGAGCAGCTTCGTAGCAAATTTTTTGCAGTAAAATTGATACAGTTAAATATTTGTAGGAGAGGATTTATACATAGAAACTAGTCGCATGAGACTGTCAAAAGTGAAGGTGAGGAGTAGGAAACGAAAGGTAATGAAAAAAGTCTCTCGGGCTGTGATTTGATTGGATTTATAGAATGAAACTATAGTTGCGTGAGATTTTTTGAAATTATCTTTTCAAGTTTCATCTTCAAATTACATAATAAAACTTCGTTGCAGAAACTTTGCTTTAAAAATTCAACCAGCAACGAAAATATGAAAGAATAACGTCAAAAAGTTTCGTGAAATCACAGAGACTTTTTCATTCACTTTCGTTTCATACTCCGCACCATCATTTTTGACAGTCTCATGCGACTAGTTTCATTGTATAAATCACCTCTTTCATGATACTTTTTGACGTTATTCTTTCGTACTTTCGTTGCTGATTGAATTTTGAAAGCAAAGTCTCTGAAACGCAGTTTCATCATGTAAAATGAAGATGAAACTTTAAAAGAAAATTGAAGAAAATTTTCATGTGACAAGTTTCATGGTATAAATCTCCTCTAAGCGGAGCAAAAGTTGCTCCGTTGTGGTTGCAAGCATGTATGACAATGTTGATATATGTTATCAGTTATCGCTACGTACATTTGTCATCACAAGCGTAAATTTAAATAAAATCATTTGCTCAACTCTTTCTCTAGAATACAGAAAGTGCCGAGTCACGTCGAATGGAGTGAGCAGTGAATGCAAAACAGTATAAATAACTTTTGTCACAAATTAACAGTCCAAACGTTTTGGAATGCAAGTAACTCTAAATAAAACATCCTTCGAGATTATTAAGGATTGCGTTTATCTGGAATCTATAACAAACTCCTCTAACGATATCAGCTTTGAGATTAAACGAAGGATAACTCTTGCCAACAGCCATTATTTAAGGCTCAGTAGGCAATTGAAAAGCAGACTCTTCTCTTGACGAACAAAACTAACGCTCTATAAATCAATAATCATGTCCGTTCTACTATATGCAGCACAAACTTGGACGCTGAGCAGTTCTGCTGAAAGGACTTTAGGATTGTTTGAGAGAAAAGATCTTACAGAGGCCAAAACTGACTAACGGTTGTTAAAATTACCTTTGGAAATCCACAAAAAATGATAATAAAAACTTTAAAATTGAAAGTAGTAACTAAAAAGCTTAGTTACAGTAAAAGCGTGTATGGCAAATCTGGTTGGTGCAAACGTTGTGAAGGAATATGTTAAGGAATTTAAGAAAATTCTTCTCTCTGGTTATATTTTCAGCTCTGCTTTAGCTGTAGAATTCATGGGTCGCATAATAGAAAAAGTTGGTAAAAATGAAACAACAAATGTGTTTTTAAGAGGTTTTTTTCGAAGTTAGAGGAAAGATTTCAAGAAAAAAAATTATGGTATGGAGAGATATGACCTTAAATTTTCTATTTCAATTTTCAATTTCTATTTCAATTTTGCCGTTTCCAAATTATCCTTAAATTCCGAATACTAAGCCAAAACTTCGAATTTTTCTGCACATTGAAATATTTTTAAATTGAAAAACAAAAAATTTTGCCAACAATCTTATGTTAACTTAGATCTTACATTTGCCTGAAATGGATCGATAGACAAATAGTTGACTTGCAACACAAATTGCTGTGATTCGTTGACAAATGCAAAAATTTTAATCGTAGATAAAATCAGAAACATACCAAATCAAAGAAAAGCCTTTTAAAATCTGCTTGTTTTTACTTGATTCAAGTTATGTCAACCTACCAACAATCTAAACAACCTGCCAACAAACACAAATCAACCCGTATTAATGTAAAGCAATGCACACCAATTCGTGCCACATCATTGTAATACTTGTCATATAATTTGAAAAACTTGGTTTAACATAAAAACTTGGCTGTTTTCAATTTCGAATTTCAATTTCGTTTGTAAATAGTTGAAATTCCAAAATCTGCACAAAAGACGTCAGAACCAATTTTAGCCAACGACTTTGAAGAGTTAAACAAATTTTAACTTCTTAAATTTTTTAAATGCAATAAAATAGCAATAAAATTTAAAGTCAATCATTTTCGGGCCAACAACAAATGCCTTTAAAGGCAAAGCATAGCAATTGGCTCTAATCACTTTTATTGACTGCTCCAAAGAATATCACAAAAGTGTGAATTTGAGTTGTAATCACAGCCAAAATCCACGCTTTGCCACCAGCTTAAATGGATGCAACAACAACAACAAAAAACGAATGAAATCAATCAATTGTTGCTAGAAGTTTTGGCAAGCTACTGAATTGGTAGTTACAATATTTGATGGCCATAAAATTTAACTGACAGCATGTTGTCAGTTTTTGGTTAAATAGCTGAAATGCAAAATTTTTTATCGAATTTATTTTGCAAGTTTTCGAACCAGTCGTGGTGGTCGGGCTGAAGCCAAGTGTTCACACGTTCTATTGCAACAAAACAGTTGTTCTATGTATTGCTTTTTGGCCAACAGTGCTGACTGACGGACTGCTTAAGCGCTAGTGCTGTTTGCCTCTAGGAATTCTTAATGTTGAAATTCCAGCATGTTTCTTAAAGTATTACCATAAAAATTATTACCTAGTATTTTTTTATTTTATACCTCAACTTCATTTTGGTTGTGCGTTATTTTGTGGCTGCATTTGGCCAGCTGTTGGCCAAAATTTATGGTTTCGCCCCATCTTAAGACATTGTTTGCAAATTTTTTAAATGGTTTTCAGGTGTTGCCAGACTTTAACAATGTAACTGCTCTATTTAACTAGCCGCTAGTTGTTTTTGTATTTTGTAATTTTCTTACTTACTGTCTATAATTCAACTTATATCTTTCATAATTTGCAAATATTTGGAAAAATTATTTCTCGTACCTCGTTATGCCTTCTGCTGTGTATTGAAGGTTAAGCATTAACTAATAATGTTGAAAATGAATAGTTATTAGTTATTGCAGGTTATGAAAACATTTTGTTCATTAAGCTACGCCTATGAAAATATTGCCAAATCTAAATAATTTTTAATGTTTTATTATATTCATTACTTATGCATGATGGATGATAGACAGTCTTGGAGTAGAATATAAAATCGACTGTTAGAGCCATATTGTACATAGATGTCATGTGGTTAAATTTTTAGGAAAGAGTGCTTATCATCATTTTAGCTAAAAATAAATTTTTTAGTTAATTACTTTGTCTTAAAAAAGTAAGCCTAAAATCCGTTTGTTCTATCAAAGCAATTTTATCAGTTTTATAAATAGTTTTTATTTTTTTTTTCTAAATTATCATTTTTCGAAGTAGGGAAAAATATACAAGTTCATTAACACTTGAAATTTGACTTTTTTACTGCCGATAATCTTCATCGGCGTCTTATAAAGTGAAAGAGTGTGCTTGATAGTAATATTTGTAGATTATCAAATCGGAGAGAGACTTTAAAAAAAATCGGTAAAAATATCTGTAGTGCTTTAAGAAAGGGTAACTAGAAGCTCAGGGGAAAACCCAGTAAACCATAAGTTTCTTTATTGAATTCATTTCCGGGACACACTCGTTTGCAATCTTCCGAAATTTATTATTTTTAAATCATTGGAACGTAAATTTTAACGAGTATTGACTAAAAGTTATAACAAGCACTGTTCAAATACATCAAACTATAAACAACTTGCCAAAGAAGTTGTTTACACTCAGAAAATAATACCTATCTCTTTGCGATACAAAATTTCTCTATTTTCGATAAAAGCAATATTCTCTTTTTCAAATAAAATTTTCTTCAATAAGAATGAATTTTCACATTTTCGAAGAAATATTTCTTCACTTGTGGGATGATGAGAAGTATTTTTCTCACACAAAAAAAAAAAATTCTCAGTAAAGCCTAGTACTCTGTTCAGTTTCATGTAAACTTTCACTCAAATTTCCATACAAAAAAGAATAGCTGTAAAATATGCGTGAACATTTTCAGAACATGTTCATCAAAGTGGTACTCTGTTCCGCTGTGAAAAATATCCGCAACATTTTTTACGACATTTTAATTGAACTGCCTATTTATTTTGAAGTGAAAAGTGACAGTTGTCGAAAATTTTTTGTTTTTATGTATTTATTTTTCTCTATTTTGCATTTTTCAATTTCTTCGCAACAAAATATTTGTCAGAATTTTCACGCAACTAAAAAATGAATGTTTCGAGCGAAATTTCACGCAAACGAACAGAGTACTAGGCTTTATAGAGAAAAATTTATTGAAAATGAAAAGTTGTTCCTATATTTTGATAAAAAATTCACTTTGCGAAGTATTTTCTTCAATAAAAACAAATCCTTTCTCAAAAATAGTCTTCTTTTCTAAAAACGATATATTTCTCATTTTCATGGCAGCTTTTAACCATTTTTAGAGAATGTTTAGCATCATATTTAGAGAAAAGCATTCTCTGAAGCAAAGTCTATACAATTTTTCTGTAAATATGTTGCCTTTTTTATCATATTGCGAGAAATTTTTATCATCAAACTGTTTGTGAACACTCATCAGCAAATGAAAAACGTAAAGAATAACGAACATTTCACTGATACATACTTTTTTTGGGATGAGAAAAAAATATCGATTTAGGAACACTAAAAAAATCGAAGTTTGAATTTTTTCGAAGAGAACTAAGTAATGCATGGACACAGGTCTAGTCTTTATGAAGATGGCAATAACTAATCATTTCATATATTTGGCAATCAGTGCGCGATGGACGTTCTGGTGTCGGAGGTTTTTCAGCTGACAAATTGGGTTTCCTGATTTCAAATATGGACTCCGTTTTTCTCCATAAGCTTGAACTTTTGAGTTTTAGGCGAAAACATGAAAATCGGTTCTTTTTCTGATAATTTTGCTATATCTATTGTATTGATCTACTGATTTGTTGAATAAAATTTCAATGAAGAAATACTAGACCTTTTAAATTTTGCACATTCAATATCTTTGGCAGTTTTGAAGATATCGACGTTCAAAGTCGAAAAATTTCACATTTTTACCTAGGTTGATCTTTTGTAACCCTCTAGCTGATGGAGAAAAACGTAGTCCACATTTGAAATCAGCAGCCAGGGGCGCAACCAGTAATTTTTTTTTTTGGGGGGGGGGGGTCTTAACAAATGTATATACGAAAACAATTTTATGTAATTATATCGGCCGTGATGTAGCGGTTAATGCGTCCGATATTTGCACTTTTCCTTGCACCTTGTTCAGACTTCAGGTTTTTTTTGCTCAAACTTTTTTTTTCAAAGGTTTCATATAACAGCATAAGTTTCAACAATGTTCAAACAAAGCAAAATTGTGATTTTTTGGTATTTTTTTTTAGGGTACTTTTTTGACACCTCACGCGTGATTAGTAACATTTGACAAAGCCAAGCATACAAAAAATTAAAAACGGTCGCTCACTTCAACTCGTAGGAAATTTGCGATTTCGGAAATTTCAGCGTTGAAATGAATACCCTTATTATAATTCATAATTTGTATTGAATTTTCAAAATCTGTTTTATGAAAATACCTATTTGAAAAAGTGTCGTTAAGACCTATCGTCAAAAATATATTATTTCGATATCATATTATTTCGATTTCATGCTTGTTGATATAACTTTAATATATCACTGGATTTAAATGGATGAACTGAATAAAAATCAAACCAACATTGTTTTTGTAATAAGCCCTTATTTCTTAAAATCGGATAATATTTGGTAATTTAGAGAAATTTTTATGAAACATATTCGGAAAAGTATGATATAATATGATGAATTGTGAATTTTTTTCTCAAGTTTTGGAAGTCAATCGGAATAATTTTTTTACTGAATCACATGACGTTTAAAAAAGAATAAACAATGGCAATTTTAGAAGGAACTTATCTAATAATACTGGGTGGCAAGGGACTCAACCGATTGTCCTCAAATTCAGGCCTTAATATTTTTTCTTACTATTGAATCAAGTTTTTCCCAAATATTTCAGCCGTCTTAGTGGGTTCCATGCTAAAAGTTGAAAAGATAACTCAAATTGAAGTATTCTCAAAACCCCTGGAGTGGACAGAATCATAAATTAACAAAAATTAAATAACAACCAGATATTATGAATTAACGAGAATAGAATTGAAATATTTACTTGGGGGTTTCACTCATATCAGGATCTCTGGACCTTTTATAAAGTTTCATTTTGTTACTCTGTTATCATAAAATTCATATAAACTGTTGTTTGGCAAATTGTTTGATGAGTATTTTGACGTGTGTGAACAGTGGTAATCGGCAATAAAAAATCGATATATTTGAAGCTACCGATTCTTTATCCGAGAATTATTGAAATTTACAAAACAAGTCTAATTTTTTTGTTAGTAAATCCTTTAAAAGAGAATCTTATTTTGTTCGCATTCAAGTTAAAAATATAGTTAAAAAAATAATTTTGTTAAAATATGATTTTTTTTTAAATTCTCTAAAGCTTATGCGTAAATTAGGCGGCTCAAATTTTTTCTGGTCTATCAGAGTGAAAATTAGAAAGGAAGTCTTATAAACTGGCAACATTATCTATTAAAAAAGCCTAAGGTTAAGATCATCATTATTCTACTAAAAAATTTTTAGTTTTTAAAGCGATGTGATAAAAAGATTTTAATATAAAATAAGGATCAGAACAAAAACATATTTTGAAATTTCAGGGAGTGGGTAAGGTTTGTCTGGCTGTATCTCTTTGGAGACCCACATGGAAAATACTGTTCTTAATGATACCGGTTTTTGAAAGCCTCCAAAATCAAAGAAGAAATAAATTAAGAAATTAATGGAAATCTTTAAAGAATTCGCAAATATTAGGAGGATTTCTAGTAAAAAGTTGCACATAAATTTAGATTTAAGTAAGGCAAGGCAAGTGCAACGACGTGCCGGTATGTACAAAATCAATTTTTTATATGATATACAGCAATGATTCTCGAGATTTTTCATGTTTTCGTATCTTTCCATATACGATTCATTGCTTGCCTGACTCTGGTATAGATGGTTGAACCTTTCTGTAATTTAGATGGTTGTCTTTCCAATAATCGATTGCAAGTGGTGTATCTATAGGCCTCCCCAAACGATACTATATGTTGGATGGACATGTTGTTTTGACCAACGAAACTTTTTGTCCTTGAATTTACACGGTTGGACATGTCGGTTTAACTTAATTATTTTATAGATTTCATGGAGTTAACATCGAGCACACTTATTATTTTGTAACGCTAAAATTTATTAATTTGCATTATTTTAATACTTTTATTTTTATTTTCAAGTCTCCGTGAGACTTCCTTATATATATCAACAAATTCATTTTAAGATTCAACATTTATTATGTTCTCAATGGTTTTTATAGAATGCAAAAATATACCAAGCTGAAAGGACATTCACACAAACGAAACTACATGTCGGATGTACATAGCAAAAAGTAAAAAATGTTTGTCTGTCATCGGACATATCCATCTAACTTAATTTTAAGCACACAACCGATACTATATAAGCAGAAACACATAGAAGGCATGCATGCTTCGAGGCTTTTGAGGCATGCTTTTTTAAAACACATAGCAACCATGCATATTATGCATGAAATAAGAAGAAAAATGCCAAATGTAAACAAAATCAGCTGTTTCCTAGCTCAGAAAAAACAGTACATTAAACAACCGTAAAATTGACATTTTTAGTTGACAAAAGTCGTGCGACATTAAAAAATGTTAAAATTGATATTATCGTAATGTACTTTTTACATTACGAAACCTACATTTAAAAATGTATAACTGTCACATAATAATGTTATTTTAACACTTAAAATATCAAAAAGTATCAGTGCATTAATGCAGATAAAAAACATGTATTACAAAATAATTTTCCACGAGTGGGAATCGAACCTGTGCTCCGGGCATCCAAAGCCACACTCATAATCTGTGTGCCACGGTCACCTGTATGTCTCAACGGCTCAGCTCTTAAAGAAACATTAAATCTGCTTGTTGTTGACATCTACATTTATAATGTTAAATGGATATGAAATACTATCAATTGTACAGTAAAAAATTATGAACTAAGAAACATTTTAAATGTTATTTTAACATTAAGAATTGATATTGCAACGTAAAACATTACATTATCAATTTGATATTTTTTTTATCAATTCAACACAATACATGTTAACTTAACATTTTCTTACGTAAAATTTACATGTTCTGATTTACATTGGAAATAACATTACAAAACGTTAATTTTCAATGGCAGCTTTTTTCTGAGTGCACCCAAGTTGTCCCCCAGGTATCTCGTTATTGCCAAAAACACGTAGTTTTGTCTGATACATCCTTTATATTAATTTTTTTTTTATTATCTCGAGCCACGGACCGACTTATAGAGTAGTCGTTTGTAACATGGCCACTAATGACCGTCTGTTCTTGGAGCAATTTAAATTCTGAAAACGAATTTATAGTTCACTGGATTTTGTCTGGTGGTATTTAGTTGTGCGGAATCTGTGACCGGATTTTCCAATGTGTCACTCTGACGTAAATGTTTGAGACTTCAGTACAGCCTGGAATATGTTCATTCGGAAGTACATCCAGAGATTCTTGAGTGTTCTCTGTCGATTTACCGCAGCTGACTCTATGGAGGGCTGTGCCAAGAGCAGCTTCCTGAACCTGAAATAGCAGCGTAGCTCTATATATACTTTTTATAGCTTTATAACAATGAAATTAATACTTTTATCTTCAAAGGCGTTTTTCTCAAACCTATATGTTTAAATTTTGCTGCAGTTCAAACGTGATAACAATTCATCAGATCGGTTTTATTTTTGTTTTAGCGTATTAAGAATTTGCTTTTCCGTATAATGTACCTATTTGTACATTGTATTTTTACCATGCCAAAAACCAACAGATTCACAAACATATCCTCAATTATTTTGTAGACGGTCACACTAGTAAAAATTGTTAAATATTGTAACGTCAGCAGGGAATCATACGAAAGAGTTTTCGTTCGTTTGTACGCTGTGAGCGTCCGGTAGATGGAACGTTTTTAATCACACGTCCAAAATGTATGTAGCGATGTAAACGCTGAATGATACTCATCTCTAAACTAAACATGTAAATGTCAAATATAAATCGATAAATTTTTAAGTAATAGTCAATTGTACGGGTTCAGCCAATTGTACTAGATGGCTTCAACTGCTTGAACAACAACAAAAAGCTTCAAAATATAATATTTAAAAGAGGCAAATACTTTTAATGAGATTTAATGTAATAAATAAGTAACAGCTGCGCATAATATAGATAATAAATTTTCTTTTTTTTTTCTAGCACTATAAAAAACAAACATTGACATGAAATAAACATTGACTTCAATGCAGCTGCTTCACATGTCCAAAACTGTGAAGCATTTGACCTCAATGGCCAGCAACCATGCCTCTGACAGACATATGGCCCGTGCTTAATTCTTCTACTGTCTCCATCAATTGAGGCAATGTTTCTGGCGTAAGAATACGCTGAAACCAAAGCAGACGCAGCAAATGATGTTTTTTTTTTGTGCCGTTGACTATCAACGGACAGGTTTTATTTTCAACAACAATTTAAACAAAATACAAAATATATAAATAAATAAAATAACTAAAAATATACAATGAAGTTAATTAAAAATGTACAATGAGTATGAACAATAAACACACACTTTATGCATAAAACAATTAGCATAAAATATGAAATGAGTGCTTTATGGAGGTTTGTATTGAACGCGTTGGCGCATTAATACACCGAGCATAAAAGTTTACACATATTTAATATAGATTTTGCTTACCATTGATGTCCGATAAAAGCTTGATAAAAAAAGTTGAACAACACTAACGCTACTTTTGAACTTTAGTGTATGTGTACCTTTAATTTTCGACAAGTTTTTGTCAAGCATGTGCATTACAAGGGGTGTTCACACAATACAGCAAATGAAAGGGAAGTGCTGGTTTCTAACGGTTTTCCGCAATATTTAAAGAGAGCCATGGTTTCTAATTGTCTTAAGCTCGTATATAACAGTTTAATTTAAATTATTTATAGTTGATCTGGTAATTTTAGTTGCAATCATTTCCGCTCGATAGTGAAGATCTTAAAGCTTGTTATGTCAAAATTGTATCTTTGCAGGCACGTAACATAAGGCACACGATGTGGGGGAATGTTTCTCAGGGCTTTCAAACCGTTAATTTCTGTTTTTTTTCCATTAATTACTCAGTCAGAAGTTCTATCGTATTTTTTTCGGTGCACAGTAGAAATCGCCTGCTTTGACAAAAGTAAACAAAAAAGAGATACAAGATACAATTTCGAATGAAATATTACACTAACATGTTTTGAATTTTTAAAAATTTGGTCACGAGTTTTCCTCTACTTTGGTGGGAAGAGTTGTTTTTATTTGCACATTAATAAATTAACAATTTCATGTTGATAACTTTCAGACATACAAGCAGATGCGTGAAGAGAAATTAAATTAAGTTAAGCACAATAAAAAAAAACAAAAATTGTGGGCAAACACCATGTAGGTAAATAAATAATAATAAAATATGCAATACAAAATGTTATTATTTTTAGTAATAATAAAATTTTTAGAAAATCAACGTTTAATATTTTACAAGGATTGTGAGGGCGATGTATATTATGTACAGTATTCACAATAGAAAGAATTAAACTCAAATTTTATTTTTTAATTTTATAAGAACAAAGGTTCTAAAATTGTTGATTTTTAATAAAAAGTTTAAGTTCTTAACCATGGAAAACATTCATTGGAGTTAATATTAAAAAACTTATTTTGCTAACTGATATCAGAAAAAATTAGCTTTTTAAAAATAATGAGCTTGTATGATATCAATATGCAAAAAATACTATTTTCTCGGAGTGATATCGAAATTTTAATATTATTTAAGTTCATAAAAAAATTGAAATCTGAAATGAAAAATCTAGATATGTATTCCATATCTACTTATTGATATTTCTCACTTTAAGTTTTAATCTGTAAATGACTGGAAGAAGGACAAATTCTACCAGACCATTCAATTAATTGAATTAAATTCTACCAGATTCATTTAAATCCCATGGGAAATGCCTTCTGGAGAGATTTATGAATAAAATGCGTTTTTAAAAATGTCAACAAGATTCAAATTTCGAATGTTAAAAAGACAGATGTATGAATCAAATCTGTATTATTTTAACAAATATGGATATCAATTCTGTGTAAAAAAAAGCACCAATCAAAAAACCATATTTTTCTACCAAAAAGGACTTTCAGAATATTAATTCACTGCTTTTGTAAATTTGTTCAGAATTGAAAAAAAAAAAAATGTGAGACCGATAAACATTTGAGATTTTTAACGACCAAAGCGATCTGAATTTCAAAACAAATGTGCAATAATATCAAAACCTTGGTGAAAAATCTATACCAAATAGGACCGTTTGCCGGATGTTACTAAAATTAATTTCCATGACGGTATTGCACGAAAAAGGTATTAATTTCCATAAGCAAAATCAAATATTAACTTTTACTTACCAATCTCAATATACTTAGAAATGATAGAAGGCAACAAAGTCTGGATGGATGTTCCAACAAAGCAATAAAAATGACTGCCAAGTTCCCGACCCAAGTTCGACCTTCAGTCCCGTCTAAACGAAGCAGTTTTCTCACAGATAGTGAAACACCAGATGAGCCATCATGATCTTCTTTTCCATTAACATCTAGCGTATGACATATCTCTGTTCTGGGACCAATACTATGGAAGTAAAAGAGGCAACGACCGTTAGATTCATCGCTGACATTGTCATTGTCATCTAAAAATATTTGAATTAGTGGGCCCAACACTAGAGAGGTAATCTTATATATTAATACGTGAACATCAAAGTTTGTCGTACGCTTTTTTGGTATTAATTAAAACTCAAAGCAATTGAAACTTATATCATTCGAAAGGTTTTGTTGCCCAGATGTGCAAAATGTATATATAAATGATATATTTGATAGAGGGGATTCCCAACCTTCTAAGAGAGAAATTAAATTTTTGAGAAAAAATTCGCTCTTTGATTAATATGAAATTTGGTTGGGGAGAGTTTTTGAGTTGGTCGAATTTGAATTTTTTTTAAAAGTAACAAATTCTTAAAAAAATTTAGTTTTATCCATTCGTCAATTGTAAAATTTGTAAAAACGTGTTTTGAATTCAAAAATTTGACTTTCCATGTAAATATCTTGGTCGGATTTTAACGGTTTTTCAATTTTTCTAATTTTTTCTAAAAGTTTGTTTAATTTTCTTTCAAATGTGATAAAAGCTACACCAAAGTTCTTATTAAAAGTATTTTTAATGAATTTTCTTAATATTGTCATTTATTATTTAGCGTGTGTTTCAACCAAATGACAAGAGCGGGAAAAAAACTGTCTCAAACTGAATGTTCTAAATTGGGAAACCAATATCTCCGCCATCTGTGAATAGATTTTATGAATTTCTTTTTTGTATTTAAGTCTTATCAGTTAACTTAAAAACGCTTTTGAAAATAATACCGTTATTTGTTTGTTTATATTTAAATTATTCCTTTTAAAAAAAGACCATAAAATTTGATTTATTCTTAAAATATGGGGTAAAAATGATTTTTGTTGTAAAAAAACAAAAACTCAAAATTGAATTTTTGATTTTATTTCAAAGTCTATACCGACTTTTAGGTGAATTTATTTTGTCTTGACACTAAATTAATAAACTGTCCGTGCCATCAAAAAATCAAGGCTACCTCCTATGATTTCTTTGACAAAATTAAATTATTTTAAAATGTTGTTTTTCTGTTTTTGAACAAAATAATAACATAAAACAAATAATTTTTTTGAAGAAAATAGCTTTATATCTCTTATCAATTAAGAGTTATAGCCTCGAACTTATTTTAATCATCTCGCATATAATTATAAATAGGCAATCAATAAATTGGTCGAATTTCGACCTCAGGCGATACTAGTACTTATAAACAGACAAAAAGTAAAAAAAGATGGACTGAATCATATCATTGTAGGAAACATGTAACCTTGCAATAGTGCGGTATCCAAAATGTTACTAATCATCGGAGCACCAAGAAAAGCAATAGGTGACTCTTTTGGGACCCAAGAGATAAGCTCGGTTCTACTGTATGGCTAGCGAGTATGGGCTGATGCATTTAAAAGTAATGCCATGGTGGATGCATCTAAAACCAAGGAATGGAAAAGACCTTAACGTACGGTCCGTTTTACGATAGGTACGATATTTTTAAAAAGAGCACTATCTTAAGTTCGCTTTATTCGAATTTCACTCATACTAATTCACAATCACTATCTCTAACTCGCTAAGAAAAAGTGCGGAATATAGAGGTAGCGTAGTGCTATTTGCAGTGTTGTTCCGTGTAGTATTTCGTAGTGTTAACGGAATATATTCAAAACGGAGCGAGAAAGGTCGAAAATTATCACTTTTTATGCCAAAATATTACATAAAAAATATTTAAAAAATTAAAAAAAACGGGATATCTCGAAAATGGAGTGAGATAAGCCAGGGTGTTCCAATAGTAGGTGTGGTTTTTTGTTTTCGATTAAAAACTGGATTATCGACCCTTATATTGTCCATTTGACAGTGTAGTAACTCCGCTTAGTGGTGATGAAGGTAGCCACTAGTCTGTCCCAAGTCAGTGAAAAGGATTATGTTGTGGCATGCGTATTTGGACTACGGTTCACTTATGTATGTTTCACTTAAAAACATTGGTTGCAATGAGCCCTCGCTTTGAGTTGCAAAATCATGGAAGTAGGATGATTGGTTAATCTGTGCCTGCGTATTCGTAGCAAATGATATAAAGCATACCGTTAGCACGGGTATAGTCAAGAAACAAGAAAACTGGCTTAGCCACGATAATTACTGGTATAAGAGTATAAGTGCTGATAACGAGCAAACTTCTAACGATAGAGTAATTTATACTGGACAATTTGGTCTCAAGGAGCATAATATGATCCTGTGTTCGAGCATGCTATGCATTTGGATAATGTCGTATGCTGGCTGAACTAAGTTTTCTAATTTGATTTAGATAAGGTGATCAGTTTTGAAAAACCCAAATAAGTGTTCAGCAGTATTTGAGTATACTGGAATGCTTAAATGACTCTTAGTTAGTCTGATTTTGATTAGACATCTTGAACAGTCATAAAAATACTCAAATAGTATCCAACAGTATTTAATACTGGGATACTATGAGCAGCTTGCATATCAAGTCATGTGTGTCTAAAACCATTAAATTTATTTTCAGTTTTGTTAAGTGCTCATTCCAAGGTAGAAACCCTTTTAACAGAGGACTATCGGGGGCTGGCTCTTCGAGGAGCGTCGTGCTGGCTGTGGTAAGCTTAATGTCGCAAGCTGGACAATGAGTCGGCGTGGCGTTGCGTCTCAGTATAACCAGACTGCCATATCCTATACGAGATTTTAGGTTGATCTCGCTCCTAACCAATAGAGGTGAATGGAATTTAACCTCAAATTAAATGTTCACAAATTGGTACTATGCGTGTCGGATTAGCAAATGCTTATGCCCGAAATGGTAAACGGCGCCTTATCATAGTACGGTATAAGTTTTGAAAACCTGACAACCATAGGGCTCTGGTCATGCCCTGGAAAATAATTAATTTTATATGGCGATAATGGCGATTGAGTTCCGCATGAAAAAAAAAAAATTGAAACGAAGGGTTTCTCACTAGAATCTTGGGTGCTGAGTGCCTAGAAACTGGTCGATAGATTTAATTATATTGCGATAAACTTTGGATTCGAAAAAGCAATTCCTAATAGACATGTCAGCCATATGATCCTGCACTGCCGACTGTTCGATGGATGTCAGTATGATTTTTTTCATGGCACTGAGTCCTGAGAACGCGTCTGTCGAGAGTTGATTTCGAAAGACCATGACTCCTCGCCATAAGGCCAGTAGAATTAAATCGAAAGGTACGCGTCTACTATAAACATTCGACTCTGTGACAGTAAAGTATTTTAGTTATTGATCGCTACGCAAATGAAAAACGCATTGAAATCGTTAAATTGTGTGTCTTAAATTCCCAGTTGATGGCGTAAAATCTATTATTGATTCACCAAAAATCAGGTCACAATCACCACATTAATGAAACAACTGTGCACAACGTTATGAATAAATTTTATCTAATTTGGTTCATGCTTGATGTTCCGAAGCCACTCAGAGTGCGGAGAATATTGCAAGTGCAGTGCACTCTTTGGTGCAGTTTATGGTTCAAATTCGTCATCGGGGCTTTGTTTTCGAAGATGAGGACGGAAATACCGAAAACCACAACTCTGAGCGGTACCACACTGTGTTGGAGGACTATTTTGTGCCAGAGGTTGAAGCTCAGGGTCTTGACGTTATGTGGTTTCAACAGCATGGCGCTACATCATACACAACTCGCCTAAATTTTGACTTTTTGCGTTTCAAATTTCCGAATCATGTAATTGGTGTTGTGAATTGATTTGGGCCATTACGGAGGCTATACTGCAAAATGTCATTAAAAATATGACTGCAAGAGTGATATATTTACGGAATAGTCACGGTGAACATAACGGTGAATTAATTTTTCATTCAAAATGCTATCGTGTGACGCTTTTCATTTAAAATAAAATTTGAAATCGGATGCCTTGCTAACTCGGTTTTTTTTAAAGACTTTAATGCACTGTTATTTTTTTTTAAATCGTCAAATTTTGGAAGATAAACTTGACATTTTAAAATATAACATTATTATATCTGTGCTTTTGGCTCGACAAAAGTGGAGTTCAGAGGAATATTGAAACGGTTATCGTTCTTTACCAGTGATGCTATAAGGGGTACAATTGTACCTTTTGGGGTACAATTTCAGTTCCGTCAGTACAAAAATACGCCTTTTTTTCAAAAGGTACACCTTTGGATTTCGTAATTTTCCATTTCATGGCATGGCTTCCAAATAAAAGTGCAATAGGATAGCGCTTTTGCTCTTAATTTGAGCTCATTTAAACAAATCTTCGTAATACGCTAGTATTACTTTAAAACTGATATGGCGCTTTTTTGTCATTTTACTAATAATTTTCAAAAAAGTACGTTTTTGGTAAAAAAATTACGTTTTTCTCATTTATAAAAGTACACTTTAAAAATGTCTTATAGCATCACTGTTCTTTGCGTTATCTTCTTGCGTCAATCTTCTCTATGAAGTTACTACACTCAGAGAAATATTAACTGTAATATTAACAGTCAGCATCTGTTACTTCAAAACACTGTTGGATTGAACGATTTGCGGTTAAGTTAACAGTTTTCTTTGTTAAATGAAGAAATGTGAATTTTAATGTCTCTCGGAGGGAGCTAGGTTTTGAATTTAGACCCATAGTTTCTTAGGGAAGTTTTCTTAGAATGTTGCGTAGATTTCGCTTTTGCTTTACGCTTTTCGCTTTTTTTCTTCACCCGAACAATTCTGTGGTCCCAAAGCATTACAGCATATCTTAATTTTGTAATTTTTCAGCAGAACATTTTAAAGATTTCAAGCGATATATCAAATAAGGTAAGTGAAAAATTTAAATTTAAATAAATCTCTCCGAAATTAATCAAACGATCATCAGCAAAACTGGACGCAATTCAACATAAATTCGGTTAAGGAGAATACGATGGTACTAATAACTTACATAAAGCATATTTCGAGTTATGCTGTTATGCCTTGAGGCCACAGAATTATAATAAGGCCTTTAGATTGGAAATCATGTATCGAAGTGAAGACAAGTACAGAAGAGGTATGGAACAGAACCAGTGAAGTAAAAGCCGAAAAGTGAAGCAATACATTTTTAATGTGTATTACGATGTCTCTTATAGTATATTAATATCGAACCTCTACAACGTGTTTCAAGCACTTACGCGTTTAAGAGCCAAAACACAATGTATTTTTAGTGTTTTACCTACCCTACAGAAATTAAAACACCTCAGAGCATGTTTTATTAAAAAACACCTCTAAAACACTGCAAAGGTCACAACACATCATGAACAAAATGAAGGATGGCAACGCCAAATGCAAAAAATACAAATCAAAAGTAAGATTGGAAGTTAAAATGGAAGAATTTAAAGCAGAAACTTCAATCTAAGGCTGCGTGCATAGTCAGCGCGGATTCAGACAGGCAGGCAGAGAGGAAGGTAGACAGACAGGCTGAAATCTGTGTGAACAAGCGACAAAGATATCTACAGTAGAATCCCAATTATTCGAATAAAATTAAACCAGGGGTATTCCGTATAATCGAAGATCGGTATAATCGATTTCAAAGTCAAATCAAAGAATGATAAAATTTTAATAACTCTTTATTGTGGAAAGTGTTTCACATACGTCATTTAAACAATACGATATATGTAAAAAAAATACAAGTTATTAAGATAATGAATAACATAAAAACTATGTAAGTTAAAATATTGATAGGAAAAATTTCAAATCATTTCTAAATCGGTAATTAGAGCCGTGAAGAATGAGTCCGTATAATTGGATATTCGAATAATCAATGTTTGGATAATCGAGATTCTACTATATTTGTACCTCGTTTGTTCGCATTGCTTGCCTGTCTGCCTGAATAGGCATTTACTCTGCACGCAGCCTAAAACGTGAAAAAAGCGTGTAAACAGTCGCGTTTTGTGATAGCACACAAGAGCTATAAAACGTGTACAAGCTTCAGTGTAAACAAAGTATAAGCTGAAATAATACATGAACAGAAATATTATGTCCGTCTCCTCATGAAATACTCTACTATTATTCTGGAACCAGAAGCGTAGGTTTTAACAGTAATTAAAATTACGCAATTCATGACATATGGCATTTTAGTTGTGACGTATGACGCAGAACTTATGACACATTACATGTTTTGACATACATATAATAGTCTTGATTTGATTTGAGTTTCAAACTTTTAAAAAGTGGATCAAAACCTAACCTATCCCCCTTACAAAATGATGTCATCAAATAATATATCCTACATAGCCTTAAATGTACATTAACACTGCTTTTGTGATATTATTACTTCAGTCAAGACGAAGATTATTTCTTACTTGTTTTTAAATAAATAACAAAAATATATTTTTTGTTTTGTAGATCTTAATTTAAAGAAAATGATTAAAATAAAGCAAAATCTTTATCAATTAAAAAAAAAAAACCGACGAAAAAATGTGCTTTAAAATACTACAAAAAAAAACAAAAACGTACCAACTAATGTTTTTAAACAACAAACATAAAAAGAAATACAATTTTTGAAACATTATTATTTTATATAATCTTGTATACGTGATAAATTGAAATCAAACAATAAGCAAGAATTTAATAGCTCTTCAAATTCTTATCCTGAAAATGTTTTGATTGCATCAGTTTTTGTTTTTCTTTTAAATATTTTTAATTATCTGCGCAATGAACTGGCAAAAAATATTTGAATACATTTTTAACAGTTTTGCTATACTGTATGACAAATTGTGGGAAGTGAATATTAATTCTACTGGTAGCTCACGTGCGATAGGCATAAAAATATACAATATTTAATGAGTTTTGGTTTTTGGTGTTATTTATAGGAAGTTCTAAATTTAATAAAATAGCCTTCAAAGTTTTTGTAATTTTATTTTGTTTTATTTTTGTAGTTTAAACAAAAACTTTAAAAAATAAGTCATGTACATGTAAAGTAAATGTATGTGTCAAAATGTTGGCCAGAATTGTGAAGGGCCTGTTATATTTGGCTCATTTGTTTAACATTAAATTGTTTGATGATTATTTAGGCGATTTACATCGATGTTAAATGTACGTGCCTCTCGTAAATAAATTGTTCATAGATATTTCCGTATTTTCAGAACCACTATTTTTTCCACTACAACATGGTTAGTTTTGTTTGTTGTTAAGAACTTAACAAAAATATTTTATAATAATTTGTCGAATGTTATGCAATTTGGTAAAATTATTTGTTTTTTTGGTTTTTACACTGAATGTTTTCATGTAACCCTGAAAACAGTTTATCAGTCAAATGGGATTTGAACCCGACATCTCCCAGTTGGTCAATATATAACGTTCCAATTCAACTAAATGGGTGAATGACCCCAACTTTTTTTAGTGTGTTACTAATTTATCTGTTAAAATACAGGTTATCAAGAAAAAAATTTCGTGTTTAAAAAAAAAACCTATTTCGAAGATATGTTATTATCTAATACGTGCTTAAATTGAATAAAACTGAGTCGAAATTGTTTTATTAGTTATCATTAAATGAAGATAAGTTCAATAGTTACTGGTCATCGGATACATAAAAATATCTTATCCCGAAAATTATGAAGGAGCTACTTAAAAATAAGAGTTTTTTTGCAACACTTATCGATAAGGAAGTACAATAATATATTGTTGTGAAATAATAGAACTATTTAATCACAACTTTATGTGATTCATAATACACTTCAGAAATTATCATCCACGTATTATTGAATTTATTATATTTTGTCAATATTGTTAATTATATAAACTGACACGCCCACAGACAGGGTAAAATGAGAGCTTATCGTTCAATGAGTTGATCAAGTCAGGATTTGTATTTATCTATAAAAACTCTAAATGAAAAAAAAATTAACACATGCTTTATCCATATTTTTGTAACATTTACATTTTTTCGAAATTGCAATCTATGTATTGTATTGTATTGTATTGTATTGTATTGTATTGTATTGCATTGTATTGCATGATATTGAGCTCTATTGTCTTGTACTTAAACATATATAAACTAATATAATTACATAATCAGCTCTCTCTATTAGTCATGAGAATTTTTATTTAACCCGTAGCCATCCACGTTGGTTTATTAGGGCTCTTCTGAAGATATCTATTTTTGCTAAAGTTCTTCATAGGTTTTTTCAAATTTTAGATATACTAGTTAACCTGTTGCCCGAATTCGAGCAATACAATAAAAATTAAATATTTGCAACACGCTGAATTTATGATATTCTATTCAAGCAGCTTTTTCCTCAATATGATATATTCAGTCTCAATAATGATATAAAAGATCATCATCTGAATGCTTAAAACTTATGATCTGACACTAAAATTTTAAATGTAACTGTCAAAATACGAAGACGGACTTACACTAATATAACTACCGAGATAAACATTATTTCTATTCAACAACATCGCTGCTTAACTTTTAAAGCTATAAAACATAACTAATTTAAATAAAAATGAATTATAAAATAGATTTTAGAAAAAACAAGTAAAGAAAGTCTAAAGTCGGTCTAGGCCGACTATGAAATACCCTAAACCCACTTTTCAAAAACAAAAAATTTATATTGTAAATGGGCGTCTCCAAGAGCGGATGAAGCCTATATTTTATATGCATTTAAATATTGATGAAAAATTTACACATACCAAGTTTTATTCCTGTAGCTCACAGTTAATGCCTTTATTGTGCTTTCGCTATGGGAAGTGGGCGTGTTCATGGACGGATTACTTCCAATTTTTGAACACACCTTAGTTTTGGTATAAAATACATGCATAACAAATTGAATTTCTCTATGACAAACATAACCTTATTTATTGAGTTTAAAACTTTTTGGGTTGTATGGGAAAAAGGCGTGTCCGTAGGCGGATGACGTCCATCTTTGTCTTGTCATAAAAAACATACGTGCCAAATTTTAGCTCTGTAGGTTAAACAGAGGCTTATTTATTGCGTTTTCAATTTTTGGGTTGTATGGGAGGAGGGCGTGTCCGTGAGCGGATGACGTCCATTTTTCAAAAACATCTTTGTGTTGATATAAAACACATACATATAAAATTTTATTGTTGTAGGCTAATTATGAGCTGAGTTATGCAGTTTTCAATTTTCGCGTTGTATGGGAGGTAGGCGTGTCCATGAGCGGATGATGTCCATTTTTCAAAACCGTCTTTTTTTTGTCATAACAACTACATGTGCTAAATTTTAGCTCTGTAGGTTAAACAGAGGCTTATTTATTGCGTTTTCAATTTTTGGGTTGTATGGGAGGTGGGCGTGTCCGTAAGCGGATGACGTCCATTTTTCAGAGACATCTTTGTGTTAATATAAAACACATACATACCAAATTTTATTGTTGTAGGCTAATTATAAGCTGAGTTATGCAGTTTTCAATTTTCGCGTTGTACGGGAGGTAGGCGTGTCCCTAGGCGGATTCCAAAAATATTCAATAGTGCAGATCCTTGGGTCCATGTGACCATGTGTACCAATTTTCATCCAATTATCTCAACTCCTTCTTCTTATCCTGTGTATACGGACAACACACAGACGGACGGACATGGATAGCTCGACTCACGTGGTGACGCTGATCAAGAATATATATACTTTTCTATACCGGACTAGCTTCGTTCTATGCGTTACAAACGTTTGCACAAAGTTAATATACCCTGACCTTTCAGGTTTAGGGTATAAAAATACTACTAAGATATAATTAAAAAATTAATTAAAAATACTAACAGAAAACCTACAACGATGAAAAAACTCCAAAAAATCCAAACATTTTTTTTTTTTGAAAACCGTTAAAATTTGACTGAGTTGTTTGCTCGGATAGTCGAACTTTTGATTTTGGAACTGCATTTTTCGGACAATTGACATTTGAAGAATGCATAAAAGATAATTTTGGTTAAAAATTTTTATTTGGAATAAAAATTTGGAATTTTGGAATAAATTTTTCAATCCAAAAGGGATTTATTTGTAATCCGCAAAAAGTTTAAAATTTCTTAATCCAAAAAGGAATAATTGTTAATCCAAGAAAGTTTAAAATATTATAATCAAATAATTTTAGTCCAAAAATGTTTAAAATATTGTAATCCGAAAAGGATTACAATATTTTACTTAAACTTTTCCGGATTAAAAAAAATGAAACTTAAATATGGAATAAAAAAATGGTACTTTTAGGATTAAAAATTCCTTTAGACCAAAGTTTGGATTAAAAACCAGTCCAAAATTTTTAACCGTGTGTACTGGCGGGTTGGGGGTCGGTGGCGGTAAAGTGTGATGATGGAGTTTTCTCTCTGGGCAGCTTAGTAGTAAACCCTGAAAATTTCACCCCGAAATTCTCAGCCACATCGCACCGCGGTGATAGGGTTAAGGAGACGATATTTTGCTTATAAATTTATTTTCTATGCAAATAAATCATTTAATCTAATAAATCGGCTATTTCACGCCTAATGCAAGTCGTGATTGACCTCATAGCCTGTGATTCGCTTGAAATTTTTGCTATTAGATGCTTTTTCACTTATAAAAAACTGTCGCTGTTAATAAAAAAGGCAGTTCAATTAAATTGTCGTGAAAAAATTTTGCGTGGTGACCGTGGCATGCAGGTTAAGTTTGTGGCTAAGCATGCTCGGAGCCCGGGTTCGATCCCCAGCCGCGGCGAAAAGTTTTTTCAATACAAAATTTTTCTGATCGGTCGCCACCTCTCTGCAGACAATGGCAAACCTCAGAGAGTAAACAATGCCATGTAAAGCTTTTTGAGAACATAAACTTTAGCCGTTCGGAGTCGGCATAAAACATGTAGGTCCAGTTCTCGGTCAATTGTGTGCAAACATTTAATAACACACACAACACAATTGATCATAAGAAGCTCGGTCAAAGTCCTTTCAAGGGCTGAAATGGCCAATTTGTTTGTTTTTTTTTTTTTTAAATTTTGCAAGAGAAATAATGCGAGAATATTCACAGCAGAACACAGTACTACTTTGGCGAACTTGTTGTAAAAATTTCCACGCCTATTTCAGAGCTTTCGTTTTTTGTATGAAAATTCGAGTGAAATGTCACATCAAACTCAACACTGTACTAGGCTTTAGGGCAAAGCAAAATAAAACAACAATTCTACCTTTGTCTGTTTTTTCTAAGGAATAGTTTTTCAATTGATTTTGCTATTTTAATTTTATCGTTATCAATATCTCAGTGAAAGTGTGATAGACTGTCATGCGGAGGACGTGGGTTCATATCCTAGCTGTGTGAATATCAATAATTTTGCTTTACTTATTCAAATTATAATTCTGTTTCAATAACTGTTTGGTCGAAAATCACTTTCAAAATAAGTTTTCTCGCAATCTTGAAAAAATTGAATTAACAGTCAAACGACTGTTGATTTGAAAGTTTCATTTGTTGGATGGTATTTAATAGTGAAATCTATTATTTCAAATTATAATTTTTTTGATATAACAACATTTTTTCCCTGAGTGTATGAACAAAAAAAATTGAGAAGAAATTAAAAATTAGTCATTAATCAAAAGTGCACTTTTTAAGAAAATAAATATGAGAATTATTTTTTTCAAAAAGGCTAGCACAAAAATATCAAAAATTTTTTATTTTATAAATTTTTTTTAATAGGGAAGCATATGACGGAGATATGATTTATTGGAAATTACTTCATTTTAAGATTTTTACATTTATCAAAAATTCGTATCTTCATAACTTTACAAAAAATGGCGATAAAAAAAGCAAATTACTTATATTCTTATTAATGGAAAAGAAACCAATACCTTAAAAATTTCAAGCAAATCTAAGAGTTGACATAATTTTTTCGAAAAAAACTTGTATTAGGCTTGGAATGGCCGACTTGGAAGAGACCGATGTATGTTTGTGCACTCATAACTCTAAAACTTATTGTTCGATTTTCACGATTTTTGGTTTGAAGGATTTGTATTAGCCCAGGAAAGGACATAGGAAATTTTTGAACACCACCATAGGGCACTGTAGTACAAATCCTTAACAAAACTGTCAAAAATTCCTGAACTGCTTATACGATAAACATAAAAACTTGTTTGATGCAGTTGTTGGGTACGGTGCGTTTTTTAGACCTTATATTTTTATGTGTCTTGAAAAACAGAGGGCGCTACGAAACTAGTCTTGCAATTAACATGAAGATCTGTCTTTAGAAGTTCTTGAGAACATTGGGTGTCAATTATTGTGATTCGATACCGGCCACTACCACTGCTGGACCTACGAATTAACTCCGGACATTCTTCGCGATCATAATTTCGTCATGTTTTACATAAAATCTTGTAGATTTATGACATTAATACAAGGACGATATGGATGATATTCTTATATCACATATCAAATCCTTTTAATTTTGCAATATATATTGCACTTTCGAAAAACTTTTTTGACAACAAAAAACAACTTCTCTTAAGATCCTTGGTGAGCTCTTTACACCAAGCTAAAGGTTGAACACTAGAGACTTTATACAATATGAAGAGGTCTGTGGCTCCATCATTTATAAATTAAAATAAAACGCATTTTATAGTATTTTAAAGCCCAACATATATATTTCCAACAAATTGATTGAGCTGTCATAAGAATTAAATGCTTATGTTTTGGTCGAATAGATACAATATTTATGCTGGCTGATCTTCGACGAAATTTTGGTATGCTTTGTTGCATACGAAATATGAGCTATTCTTCTGCTTTGTTTATACTTTGTACCAATCATTCTCTTAAGAAAATTCATGAGAATAATATTCAAGTAGTTAGTAGTGAGCATTGCGTGCTGTTAATTAAGCTCAATTGAACCTCATCTTCCTCTTCACTGAATGGAGTTTTCAAAGAAGGCATATTTTAAAGAGCAGTCAACTTGAAACTATTTACACTGGTTTTCAACTATTACAACTTCAGACAACTACGCAGTGACCTACTTTCTTGAAGTGTCTAAGCCTCGAATTTAGCCCATATTTAATTTTTTTGGGTTTCTAGCATAGTATTTTTTGTATGTTTGGTATGCCATGCATGCTGCCAGCTTGAAGATTTATACAATTTTTTTTCTTATGCTACAAATGGTATTTGAACTTGAGACTCAAAACTTTTTTTGTTCAAATGTTTTCATTTTCAACCAGTTTGTGTTTGCATTACAAAGTTTATTTTTCTTTTTTTTTTTTGTTCAAGTTTATCTCGACCTAATAGCAAAAGTAGATTTTTTGTACAAACCTCTTGAGACGCGTTTTGTCAGTCACTACAGTCAGCCACTTGTGGCCACTTATGACTGCTTCATAGTAGAATGCACCAGAAAACCGATATTAATACCCTTATTAATTTTATTATTATTATGGTTATGTTCTTTACTCTTATCATTGAACCAATATTTATTTTCTATGTCATTATTAAAAGGCAAAAAGGCTTGAAAAAAACAATTTGGTCTGAATAAAGTTTTGCAATTTTGTCTATTAATCAAACTCAGATAACAAACTAAAAAGCGATTTTCTTGTAAAAAAATACAGCGACAATAAATGACCGCATTCATTGGAGTTTTCAAGTGTGTTCTTTGTAATGCTCGACTAATTGCGCATTTCTCAAATGAAATCGATTTATGGAACAAATTTTAAATTTTGTAAAAATTAACTTTCTAGAATACTCTCTCTTATCGCAATTCTTTCTTTTAAGTGTGAAGAAGAGTCTACTTCCGTATTTCGTATTTATTTCTTCACAAGCTAACGACATAATTGAGGGCCAGACTTGTTTATGGCATAAACAGTCAAAATTTTCTTAAAAAAAAAAATTTGCCAAAAGATTATTTTTGACGTAAGGATCACCTGACTTGGAAGCAATTTAAATTAACAACTCAAGTGGATTTGCTAGCATGATTTTGACAAAAATTATGATTTTAAAACTTAATCTTGATAGTGCTTTATCAATTTATTCTTCAAATCTGACGCTTAGTTTGCATGACTGCGATTAATTAACTGTAAGTTTGATTTTTAAGTACATTGCTGTGTACCTTTGGACTTTATTTTTACTTTTATTTTTATAAAAAAGTGAAATTATTAAGATATAGTTTTTAAACTAATTAATGTATGTATTATGGAAATTTTTATAGAAATTGTTATGTTCTTTATTTAGTAACATAAAAGTTAATTACAGTTTAAAAAGTTAATATTTAATATGAAAAAGTTAAAAGAGAATAAATTAAATTAAATTGTACTGATCACGACGCTAACCACCAAACGACTCACACACAAAGCAGAATAAGCAAACGTACGATGCAATCGAATAACGGTTGTTCAATTTGTTCAATTTAGAAGAAACGTTCTGATTGGTTATTTTCTTATTATGCTTTGCATGACATTTATTAGTTTTGGTGTTGCCAACATCCCCCCTTGTTTATGATGGAGAAAAACGATTTGGAGGTCTTCGACGTCTATTGGATCTACGTAGCTTATGATGATTGCTGGCGTCGATTTGCTCCAACGGTGCCTCAATTGGTGCTTCACTAGAATCTTGATGTGATGTTATGTCGAAATCTTCTGGATCATCTTGCACGTCATTAGCAGTAAAACGTGGTCTTAACTGGTTTGTGTGAAACCGAAGTAGATTTTTACGACGATTGGTTTCGATTAAAACGTTGTATACAACTTGTCCAACTCTTTCAATTATTTGTCCAGGATGCCATGCAATTTTGTTGTTTCTATGTATCTTAGCGAATACTTTATCGCCTGCTGCAAACTTCCTCGGTAATGCACCATGCTTTTTGTTGAATTGATTTTCCATGGGTACATTTTTATGTTGGATTGCTGTAGGTGAATGTTTGAGTAAGTCCAACGGTGTATTTAGTTTCCTGCCAATGAAACATTCCGACGGTGTTTTTCCTTCTGGTGCATTAGGATTTGGTGTAGCGCGGTATTGTGATAGAAAAATTAAAAGATTTGTTTTGTCGTCTATAGAGTTTTGATCATACGCTTTAGCTAACGCTCGCTTTACTGTATCAACAAAACGTTCAGCCTGGCCATTTGACTGTGGATGGTATGGCGGCGTATGTATTTGCTTTATTCCTCTCTCTTCGCAGAATTGTTTAAAAGATGCACTGACGAATTGCGTGCCATTATCTGAAACTATTGTTTTAGGTTGCCCATACCTGCTTACAAATTCGTGAATATGGTTTATAATTTCGTTTGATGAGATTGAAGTTGTTTGCGCTACTTCTGGCCACTTTGAGTAGGCATCAACCATGATTAAATAATATTTACCACGAACTGGTCCAGCGATGTCGATATGAAGCCGCTCCAATGGTTCATGTGGAACTGGCCATGAGCTGAGAGTAGTCTTTGTTGGAGATTTAGAAACTGCTGCACAATTTTGACACTGTCTCACGAAATTTTTTATGTCGTCATCTATTTTTGGCCAATAAACATATGATCGTGAAATTGACTTCATACGTTCAATACCCTGATGACCTCGATGTAGTTGCTTCAGTATTCTTTGTTGATATTGCTGTGGAATGACAATTCGATCTGTTGACATTATACAGTTGTTGACGATGTTGAGTGATTCGCGACGGTGATAAAACTGCTTTGCATTGTTATCAATATCATTAGATGAAACCGGCCAACCATCTTGAATATATTTTAAAATCGTGCTTAATGTTGCGTCTGTTCGAGTTGAATTTTGTACCATTTTAAGTGTGACTGGTAGATGATTGAAATTATCTTGAAGGATTAGCTTGACATCATTTTCAATGAAAACACGAGCAACCACGTATTCTTCATCTTGCTGCTTTTGATTGTCTATAAGCCTTGATAACACATCAACGTTTCCAAAATCTTTTGTATTGACGTAGTCAATTGTGAAATCGTAGCCCATCAGAACTAGTGCCCATCTCTGCAACCGATTTGCTGTATGAGATGGAACTCCTTTCTTGGATCCAAAAATCGTGAGAAGAGGTTTATGGTCCGTTAAAAGAGTGAACTTGCGACCATATATCATCTTGTGAAACTTAGTACAGGCATATACGAGTGCAAGTGCTTCTTTTTCTATTTGGCTGTACCTTTTTTCCGTTGCTGTGAGTGCGCGTGATATATGATATATTACCTTGGTTGAACCATCTGGCATTTTATGAAAAATTTGAGCTCCAATTCCTACCATGGATGCATCTGCTGCTACTACAATTGGAAATGCTGGATCGTAGTGTGTAAGTAGAAGATCAGATAGTAGAATTTTTTTAAAAGCAAGAAAAGATTTTTCGCATTCGATGCTCCAATTCCATTTAGTGTCAGCTTTCAACAATTCGTCCAACGGATGCCGTAGCTGTCTCATATGTAAGATGAATTTGCCATAATAGTTGATGGCGCCCAAAAACGAACGAAGTTCAGACACGTTAGTTGGTCTTGGCATGTGCTGAATTGACTCAACCTTCAATGGATCTGGCTTAATTCCCTTGGCGTCTATGATGTGACCAAGATATTTTATGGATGTCTTGAAAATCTCGCACTTAGCCCAGTTTATTGTTAGGCTGTGCTCTTTAAAACGTTGCATGACCTCCATCACCGAATTGTAATTTTGATCTACTGTAGGCGTTGCGATGATGACGTCATCTAAGTAAGTGATAACTCCGTCAAGTCCTGCTAGAATTGTTTCCATTGCCTTTTGAAATGCGCCTGGTGCCGATGTTACTCCAGGTGGCAATCGGTTGAATAGGAAAAGTCCTTTATGTGTATTGATGGTGAGAACTTTTTTTGATTCGTCGTTAACTTCGAACTGTAGATATGCATCAGAGAGATCGATTTTACTAAAATATTTGCATCTTGACATTTTAGCAAATATTTCATCAGCATTTGGTAATGGATACATATTTGGTTCCATACAATCGTTTAACCCTGTGGAATCTGCACATATTCTAATTTTATTATTAGGTTTACGTACCACTACTATCGGCGCTGCCCAATCTGAGTGTGTGATGGGTGTTATGATGTTTGCTGCCTGAAGTCGTTTTAGCTCAGCTTCGACGGATTCTAGTGCTGCATAAGGTACTGGTCTTTTTGGCTTAAAAACTGCTGTTGAATTTGGCTTCAGCTCCAAATTGACTTGAAATTTTGTACAGTGGCCTGTTTTTGTTTGAACCACCTCCGGGAACTTACTCTGAATGACTTTAAAAACTGCTTCTTTGCTCATATTTGCTGTTATTGAATTGCAAATAGAGTTCAAGGGTGATGTCCAGAAATCGAAAATATTGATGAGATCGATTCCAAAAATATTTAAATTTGGAACACTGGAGACGCAAATTGTTGCTTCGCGCGATTTACCGCTGTGCTGAATGTGTGCTGTGAGTTCACCGATGAGTGGAATTTTGTTGCTGGATGCGTCTGATGCGTTGCGTCTGCATGGCTGTAGTCGTGGCTTACCAATTTTAATCCAGTTTTGCTCTGAGATTATGGTGATATCCGATGCAGTATCAAATTGAAGTTTAAGATGCTTTTCAAAAATTTTAATGGTAATAAATTTCCTTTGCGCTTCGTGATTTTGAATAACGTTGACATTGTGTTGCTTATTTGCAAAAATAACTTGCGTACGAAAATCCTGCTTGTGCTGCTGCGATGACTTGGAATGATGTGTGTTTCGCTGTGAGGTGCTTTTTGAGTCCTCTTGCGTTCGTCTTCGAAAACATGCGCAATATCCATCTTTGTGACCTGTTTTTCCACACTTTTTGCACTTGTGGTTTGAAAAATTGCAATTCTTGACAAAATGCATTGCTCCACACTGCCAACATGGTCTATTCGGTGTTTCAGAATTGTTGCGTTGGTTTGGAGTTTTTGCTTGGCTTGAGCTGGCATGGCTGCGTTGTTGTTGTTGTTGTTGCTGTTGTTGTTGTTGTTGCTGTTGTTGTTGATGGTGCACATTATGCTTTGAAGAAACCGCGTTAACTGTAGTTGATGCATTTGGCTCAATTAAGTGAACATCACTTTTTAACACTAAAATGCGCTGCGTTTCAGCAACCAACTTTTCAAGCGTTATGTCTGTGTTGCTGTCGAGCATGGAAATGAGTTTGCTGCGTATTTCCACATAAGCATGAGATTGAAGCCCGATTATAAAAATAAGACACTTAAATTGGTCAGTGGACATGTCGCCTCTTTTAAAATTTTCGCACTGTTTGTTTACTCTGCCCGCATATGAAATAAAATCTTCAGAATCACTTTTTACGGTTTGCAAACATTTATAGCGAACACTGAACTGTGATTCCTGGCGATCAAACAAAGCCTTCAGTTGATTCACAGTATCTTCAAAATTTAGATCCTTTGTTTTTTTTGGAAGAATGCAATCCGAAAAACGGTCGTAAACTTGCTGACTCATCTTGCGTAAAAGCAAACGAACTTTGGAAGAATCGTCCAGAGTTTTTGCATCTTCTTTGAAGTGTTCTTCATAGCGGCTGTACCAAGTTGAAAATGTTTGGTTAGATTCCGGTTCGTAGCGAAACTCGTGAATACTTTTGGATAATATGTCCATTAGCGCCTCCTGTTGTCCAGCTTGAATTTGTTGCTGTGATGCTTCTGGAGTGTTTCTGGGACTTTCCATTAATTTAGCAAGGTGCTCGATGATGCTTTGCTGGCGCTGCGCTGCCTCACCTTGCTGCACTAACAATTTTGCTACGACGCTTTCGAGTGTCGACACCATACGCGTGATTCTACTTTAAATCCTCGTCGCCAATTTGTTATGTTCTTTATTTAGTAACATAAAAGTTAATTACAGTTTAAAAAGTTAATATTTAATATGAAAAAGTTAAAAGAGAATAAATTAAATTAAATTGTACTGATCACGACGCTAACCACCAAACGACTCACACACAAAGCAGAATAAGCAAACGTACGATGCAATCGAATAACGGTTGTTCAATTTGTTCAATTTAGAAGAAACGTTCTGATTGGTTATTTTCTTATTATGCTTTGCATGACATTTATTAGTTTTGGTGTTGCCAACAGAAATCATACTAGCAAGAATGCTGAAATGATAAGACAAAGCCTATCAATTAATTGACAATATCGCATATGTTGATTGTAAAAAATCGTCATCGTTTTAAAAATAAAATTAAGTGAACTTTAGTTTACTTTGTTGACAATATTAGTTTTCCCATAAGATACATTACATTTAAAAATTTTATATTTTAAAAAAATATGCCAGCAAATCTGTGTTGACAAGGAATAACAGCTTAACTCATTTTCAATATTTCAGAAAAGCATTTTTAAAAATAAAATAGTTGCCTAATATAAGGGCACCCTGACTTTTGGTGTATAGATTTGATGGCCTCAAACATTTAATTTTCAAGTATCAACCATAAAAATGTGCGTACTAGTGTTTTTAGTTGTGAAAAATCGCAATGAAAGTAAGTACCTCAGTTTGTCCTAACTCGACTTTTGCGGTTATTCCTTGTCGACACAGAAATATCATTTGAATATTTGAAATCTTAAATGTTTTTTGTTTTTTTTATACAGTGACTGCTGATTAGTCCAATATACCCTTCAAACCAAGTATTCGACTATCTAAGCATGAACAAGTCAGGATTTTGTAAAAATTTCTTACAAATGGGCGTAAAACAAATGTATCAATTTTCTTAAGCGATTTTGCGCATTTTTGCACTGGAAATGGTAAAAATTTGCTTTTTAAAGAAATATTAAAAAATATATATATTTTTTTTTAATACATTTTTATAATTTATTTATTTGTTCATAAGTATAAATTTTGATTGTCATAGTTTTATTTGGTTTAACCTCAAAAACTTCCTTAGCTGGGGCTCTGACTGGAGAGTCTGGGAATAACAGGTTTTAAAACTAATATTCATAATCAAAATGTTTAAAAAATTAATTCCTTACACAAATAAAAATAAAAAAAAAATTCCTTACAAATAAAAAGTTAATTCCTTACACAGAGTAAAAAAACAAATATTAAAATTTAATACACTCGTAAAAATGTTTTTATGATACGAACAGAAGCAAATATCAAAGTGTAATATTATTATACAAAATTAACTTAAATTGAATTTTAGTCTTTGTAGGATTAAGTATGAAAGTTATCAATTTGAGTGCGAAGCTATTTAAATTAACTATAAAAATGTTAACTTTACTAAAAAAGGTATTAAATTAAAATTTTTAAAGATGTTATTAACTGAGCATATCATCAGTTTCATTAACGAGTTTTTGTAATGCAAAATCTTTGGAAGTTGAGAGAAAAAGTCAATAAGTGAATGATCTACTTCTTAGTGATTTGTAAAAATCAACGAAACTTTTTTTTATTAGTACCGTAATTTATACGAAAATAAAACTGATTTTGACGGAACAAATGAATAAATTTAAAATAATTTGAAAAGAAAACTAATATTTTAAAAAATCTAATCTAATCTATCTAAAAAAAAAAACTTTCATCAACTTTTTCTTTTTACGAAAAAATGCATAACCACTATAACTCATCTGCTGAAAACTCACTATTGGAAGGACGATTTCTACGATCTACGACAATGCACTATTTCCAATATTGACTTTATCATGAGACTATTACACTTCCTGGTCAGAATTTAACGGTATGAAGGACGGTCGATAGCAATTTTGGGATTATGAAAAAATTTTTTTTTTTCCATCCGCTACCACATATCAACATTCCACACAAATCAAGGATATCAACTTTTGTTTTGAAACAATTTTTGGGATAACTAGTGACTAGGGTGGGACTAGTACTGAATCACGTTTTTTGCATTTCGGCTCAAATTTAGCCACGCAGTAAAATAAACTTTGGCGATCAGACATTTTCACTTTGAGTTCATGTTTTTTTATTTGTGATTTTGATGGGGGTATTCAACTTACGGACAAAAAAATGTTTTTTCCCAATTTCAAGCTCTTCAGAAGAAATAATTTTTTTGTTTTGAAAGTAATCTAATAAGTTTTTTCAGCAAAGTTGTAACTATTAACATGTTTTGAACTGTATAACAACATGGTTTAACGAAAAATATTTGTTTGGATATAAGTTATGGCTAAAAAAGCTAAAATGTTCAACTAAAGAAGAACATCTTCTCTCCCCTAATAAAGAAGAATCTTACTTTTGGGAAGAAATATATGGATCTGGAAGTGTTAATTTCAACACACAGGACGATTTTTCTCATCAATTTTTGACCAAAAATCTAGGATAGGAACTTTTATCTTTCACTTTTTTTGTAGTTTTTTACGAAATAATCTTACAAATTAAAATTGATTCATTGGTTCATCATTGGATGGACCTTTTACTAACAAAAGTAAAATAAAATTGTTTCTGCTGCCCATTTTCAAATGAATCGTTTAATCCAACAACTAATTTGCTTATTGCGGCCAATTCAAATCTCAGATATGAGTTGCGGCGAATTGAACAAAAAGTTGAGCCGAAGTTTTTGGGCTATATTCACAGAAGCGAAATACTAGTGGTATTTCAAAAAAATTTGGCTTTGTTTTTGAAACATCGCAAGTGAAAAATTCTTAATTTTTTTCATAAGAATCATTTAATAATATTTATTATAAATATTTTTTGACGTAAAATTATGTCTTACAGCGCGGTTTGTATGGGGTCGTTTTACCAGATTTTTTCAAGGCATGAAACTTTTTTGACGAATACTTTAGGGCATACCTACAGCCTTTAATGCTCGTCGTTCAAAGATGATATATATACTAAAATATTAGATATATCCTGCGCTGAATGAATATCTAATTTTGGATTTTGTCACTATTATATTAAAGTCACGAAATAGTAAAATATAAGAAGAAAAATACATGTGGTTGTAAAGGGTGTTTTTTTAAAAGCTTACTGATTTGAAATTTAAATAAAACACATGCCAAATTATGAAATGGCCAAACATTTTTTATTTAGTAGATAATTTCTTGGCATTTAACATTTAAATATAATTTCGGGCATATGGCCACCACGACTATATTGCACAAAGGGCATTCTGGAGGTCCAATTTTTGACCACCTTTTCAAGCATTTGAGGGCGTATTTCAGCAATGACACGTTGAATATTGGTTTCCAAAGCTTCAATGGTTGCTGGTTCATTCACATAAACCAATGACTTCACCACAAAATGACCCACAAAATGACCCAAAAAAAAAATAATCAAGTGGCGTCAAATGACACGAACGCGGAGGCTAATTCACCGGTCCTTTCCTCGAAATAATGTTTTCGTTTGTGGATAAGTGGATAATTTCGCCTGCAATATGACAAGTGGCACCATCCTGTTGAAACCACATTTCGTCCACAGCCATATCTTGAAGATTTGGCAACAAAAATTGTCGATGGACAAAGTCCAACTTCTTGCGCACGACAATGAATCGATAAATTGTCTTCGACACTGGCTTCAACGACAGCAATATTTTCTTCTGTACGCACTTTTCTCATTCTTCTCGGTGGCTTGGCATCCAAAAGAGTGAATGTAGACCGAAATTTGGAAATTACGTTCTTTATGGTGGTCTCAGAGGGACGATTATGTGCACCATAAAATTCACGTAGTGTTCTATAAACATTTTTAATTGAACACTGTTTTTGAAAATAAATTTCCACGATTTGGAAGCGTTGTTCTGGAGTTAACTTATTCATGATGATTTGCCAAACAATACTGAGTAGAGACGTCACTTTAAA